>JBBPRX010000006.1:0-49591 GCA_038093195.1 Boletus fagicola
CGGGGGATTGAAATTCGTTGCGCCAACAGACAGACCTGTAAAAGTTCTTTCCAAAAGCCATGGATCGATGCTGAATCACATCCAGAGCGCATCCTTATCCTTATCCATATAAATTATGTGGAAAAAAACTCTTCCTTGCAACACCTCGTGATTAGTAGCGACGTGACTCGACGTTAATATCTGGGATGAACATAAAGGTAATAAAATACGTCCGCGTAAAAAAGACAAAACTACCTATTGTGCTCGTAGCATAGCAATGATTGCAACAATATGAAGCGTCGAGTTTGGCCCAGGCTGTGTTGGCGAAAATTAATTCCGGCCATTGAGAACAAAACGAGGTTCTTTTTCGCAGACGGTCATGGTGGCGTAAAGTGCACAGTAGATATCGTGGGCAGTGAACGAAAGAGAGAGATAAAAAAAAGGAAGTCGGACAAGTCGTTAACAGCATCATTGTTATGGAAAATCGCGATTATGACCAGTACCCGGGTTGACGTGGCTGGAGCGTGGTCGCCCTCTGTCGCCGTGGCTCCCGTGGCCAGATCTTGGACGGCTGTCGTTATGATATAAATTGTAGGAATCGTACGCGTTAAAACCGGGCGGACCACTCATCGAGGATGGTCCATAGCCCGGTAGTGGCGTCAAGAGTGTGCTATTGGCTGGTAGGCGATCCATAGGGATGTTGGATATATTAGCGCCATGTGCATGAGGATGTGGATATTGTATCCCGCTGTGTTGGGGATGTGGAGAGACAAACGGGGTGTATCGCTGTGATCTGTGAGGGTAAACGTCTTGCTGATGGGCAAGGGTGTCATGAAAATCATCTAGAGGACCGATGGGCTGTACTGATCGTTCGGGATGGTGAGCGTAGTCGAAGGAGGGGCGGGTATTGTGGGTCTGGTACCCCGCATCCGACATGGAGTGGCGAGAGGTATGATGTTGTGAGGGGTGTTGGTGTTGATGGGATCCATGTCGCACCTCATCGAGTGCCCTGACTTCTGCCTCTTCCTTCTTCGCTTTACGCCACTGTTTGCGAAGCTCTTTGAATTCTAAAGGCATCCGTTTGTCAGCATGAGTGGATGTGGGTTCTGGGAGTGGTCGAAGGAGGTCAGGGACGGAGCTTACCATTAGGACTGCGCTTCGAGCCATGCTTCTGCATCGTGATATGAGCATTAAGGTGGTTTAGGGTGCCGTATGCCTTGGTACAGTCCGGCCAAGAGCACTGGTACAAGCGTTCGATCTCGTCGTAACGGCGCCGCGGCCGCTTTTTCACGGCGTTTCCTGGCAAAGAGACAAAAGAATATTGTTTGCTGCTATTCGAAGGGGAATTTGATCCACCAGGTATGTGGGCTTGCTGGTGCATGGTAGTCGCGTTGGAAGAAGTGGATGTGCCCGTGCCTGGAGGGGACGTGCCATAGTCCTCGTGGAGAGACCCAAACATCGCCGTTGACATACCCATGGGAGGTGAGCTCTCTCCACCAGAAAATGTGGGGTTAAGGGGAGACAATGGTTCTTCTAGCGCGACGGAATCGTAAGAGTGTAACGGAAGTTGATGGTCTTCTTTCCACGACGAGCTACTGATGGGCCGAGTGACTGTCGAGCGATGGAGGGGAGAGGTGGATTGGGCACCGTACGATCGCGGAGACACGTACGAGTATTGGTGTTGAGGCTGAGGATATCGGGCGTTAGAGAGATCGGGTGTATTAGCTGGGTAACCGCTTGCTGCGCTACCACGCATGGCTGGTTCGGACATGCGGCGTTGGTCTAGGAGGGGATGCTGATTATGGGAGTATTTATCGGTAGCCCGTAAATAGCGGTCTGCAAGGTTCGCGATTGAGTAACGGTCCATATTCGGAATATAGGAATTTGCCGATGAGGCAAACTGATTGAGATGATGTGGTGCACTGTAGGGCGGCTGAAATAATGAAGTCGGTGGTGATGAAGGAGGGGAGATGTGAGCTGAGGGTTCCGTTTCCGCGCTAGGGCGCGAACTGGAACCTGGGGGAGAGAGGACGCGGGGATGGGAAGCCGGAAAACGAGGTGTGGGCTGAAATGGAGTTGAAACCAAAACGGAATGTTGGTGTGGAGAGTTTAATGTATGATCGCGGGGACCGGAACGAGGAACATTATCGAGGAGAAGATGGTGGGCAGGAGAGTGACTCGGACCCGACTGGGCCGCGGGGGGTCGTGGTTTGTCCAGGATGGGGGAGGGGGAGGAGCGAAGGAGATGGTGGTGGTGGTGGTGGTGGTAGAGAGCACGAGGGAGAGAAGGAGGGAAGGCTTGGTGGGCAAGCGCGAGGAAAGGAGGAGGTTGTACGAGAACTTGAGTTTGCATGGGGGAGATCTAAGGAAGGCAGGGATCTTGGCGGGAATGCGAGAGCCGACTTGGAAATAGTGGATAACGGCTGTGGAATGAAGGAGGAAGACTCTGGAGATGACGAAGCCTGTTGACGAGAATGAATGATCGGTTCGATTCGAGGGAGGTCTGTCGACGTTTATTTACGGCCAAGATGGGGAAAACACATACGTACGTGACACCACGCGGGTTGAGCGAAATCTCGGTGAGTGCGCGCTCCACTGAGAGTCACGGATTGGATGCGCTCTGTCGTCGCACGAGCCGAGTTGCGCGCCCAGTTGGCATAGGAGCGGTGGAGCCGCGGCGACGACAGAGCCCTCCGGCATGATCGTTGTTGTCGCGCTCCGACGGTACATGTCCTTCCGCACTCTAACTGACAGATCCAAGATCATCCAAAAAAAACATTCTCTCCGTGACCCGTGACAGGATCACACCTTCTTTTCTTGGCATCCTCTCTCCGCCCCCCCACCGGGCTCGAAATCTGCAGATCCGAATAACGTTTCTGCGCACTGCTTCTTATTTCAAATTCCCCCCGGCTCGGGATATCTATTTCGGGCCTTCGACGTTTCAGACCCCTCCCCAGCTGCAGCCCGGGTCGATTTCTCGCCATTTTTTTTGACGTTCATGTTTCCGACATTAATTGTATTGCACCACTGCCGAGACCCTACTCCCAACTGGATGCCTACTCACAGCTTCGGCCATCTCCATCAAAAAGCCTATGCTTCTGTTCTGGCTAGCCGCCACCCCCGGCTGCCTATTCGCACGTTCTTCCGCACCCATTTGTCCCTCGGACCCGCAACCAATCTTCCTTTGCATCGAGCAATCGAATATTACCGTCATTGGCGACTCATCCGCGTATCTGCGGCCTCTTTTTAATATCGCCTCAGGCTCGCTTCCGGCCCTTTTCTTCCCGACTATCCTTGAAATGTCGCTCAAGTCAAATCACAAAGAATTCCTCGATCAACCCACTTTTCTGCCAAGAATGTCGAATAGTCACTCAGTGCTCAGAGACCACGCTGAATACGGAGGTATCGAGTGACCTAACATTCGGCCCAGTGTGGCGGTGATTTCCGGTGTTTGCGTGGCGGTGTACGTTCCGGCCGGTAGCCGGTCAACTGCCATGCGTCATTCGAGATTACAGTGTGGTCTTACAGTAAGTATCCTGCCCGTCTATCCGTGTAAGTTTGCAAGTCTGGCAAGTGCCTTTGACGTCGAAAACACTGCTGGAACCTATACCGTACATGCCGCATCAAGGCTGTTTTGTATTCTTTCCAGTTGCCTTCATCGAATAGCAATGCACGTTGTTTCATTCCAGTGCACCTCGCAACGAAACACGAGTATAAGATGTTTGAAACCTTCAAAGGCAACGCTTAGATGTGTCACAGGGAGCCTAACAATGGTTTATCCGGCTGTAAATCGTTGTTCATTTGATCGTATCCCATCTATCCCGATTGGCCCGGAAAGCCGGAAATACACAAGACATCGATAAAACCACTGATGCGACGTGGCCACTCTACTAGTATGAGCCCTGGAGATCAAAATGCCACCACCGCCTCAATTCAAAAGTTGGCATGAGTCGTCCTTGGAACACCGGTATTCAAGCAAATCGCCAGGGGTATGTGATGGGAGAAATACTGTGTGTGTCACGACTATCAACAACAAGGGACGGCTGTTCCACCATAGGGGATATCTGGAACTCTGTGATGGCCTCCCGTCCGGGCCGTCCCTAACACATGAGTGATGACAATAAAGCCGGAGTTGCCATTGCGGAACTTACCAAGATATCCAGACGTAGCTAGATAGGATCATGTGGGATGCAAGAACACACACACCTGACACTAGGCTGTATCCTAAATCATGATCATCGGGCGAATGCGACATTGGCAGTGTCCCCCCGCGGCCCCAAAGTCTGACGGTATCTCGTAAACAAGCAGTATTACTGAGCACAATAGCCACACGGCCGCCACAAGGAGGGCCGTACGTATGAGACAACTTGAACCTCTAGGGAGGCTGTCTTTACTCGGGCAAGAAGTTGATAAGTGCCATAATGGGGCAGGGGGGATCGATGGGCCTATCGCAAGGTTGATTACGAACTGGTTTGTTTCTGATTTCCTAGTCGGTCAAGAAGCTCCTAAGCGATCATACGTCCAGATGATGTAAGACAGTAGGTTGACCGAAAAAAAAAAAAGGTTAAGCCTCCTACATTAATCGTAAACTGACTGGGCCGTCATTTCACAAATACCTCGGGAAGATTCCGGAACTCCGTATGGGGAAGCCATCTCGAAATGGGAAATTTGTAAGGAGTTGGGGCGAAAATAACGGAGATTTCGAATATGATGCCGCACTCGAGGGCGTTCCGCTGATGTAGGTACTTATAATTACTTTGGATCATTTATCTCACGCCCTCTCACGCCCAAGATCTAATTCTAATGAATCAGAAGCTTTCAAAACAATAAGCGACAATGTCCGTGATATCTACCTACCCAGTGGGGACTGAGGGTACGAGGCGCACATTGCACTTTTAGACTGTTGAAGCCGGAACGGACTCAAACTTGAAAGTTTGACCCTCGGGCTGACGCACGTGCGAGGTCTGCTCAGTCCAGGCATCACCGTCGGAACATTTCGGAGAAAACAAGACTTTGGGACCTGAAGCGCCAGGGGAATATTTAATTCATCGAACCCGTGTCAACCAATTGTCCGATGACCGTCACATGGCCTAGGCCATCGAGACATGGTGTGAGACTGATGCTGACTGACTGATCGATTACTGTATGCTCCACTGGCGTGAACGGCATCCACATGATGCATGATGTTTGGATCAGTGGGAGCAAAGCAGTAATCAGCCCTGCGGTCAAGACGTAAAAGCTCATGATTTTAGCCCCAATATTATAAAGGTGCTCAATTATAATTATGGGCCCCACTCGTGCCCGACAAAGCCAGCGCGCTATTACAGTCAAATGTTCCCACGTGAGACGACTACAGGACCTTCCAAATGCGGTTCGATCAGAGGTACGGCTTGGTAACGGATTGCTGTGGCAAAGAGGCATGCGCCGTGTGGTCTCATCACGGTCGAATATAACCGTCATGGAGTCGAGAGCGGCGCAAGAGCCGCCCCGCCCACTGACGAGGAGTATGGCATCCAACGCCATACGTCGGTCTGCGCGACTGCGGAATACTCACGAGAAGCGATATTCATCTTTACAGTCACGTCAGTGCTAGTTCCTCTATTCGTACTGAAGCTTTAACTCTATCGATTATAGCATTGCTTCCTGTGCCGAATAAACCAAGTGCGCGCCGTGGGACCAACAAGCGCAAGAGGTCGTCAGCGTCAACGCTAGTTGGGGGGGAGCACCATTCGAAATCGCGCAAGCAGTGTGGGCAGATCGAGGTTCAAGTTGAGCGAAGGACGCAGCCCGCAGGATCCCGCGAAAGTGCAGCGTCCGGGGGATCATCCATTCGGATCGCCAAGACCGCTGCATGTCACCGGAGATCATCGAGGGTGAAAGAGCTCGAGGAACAATTGGACATAGCCCTTCAAGCCAAACAAGAACTGGCTGCCGAAGTTAAGGAGCACAAGATCAATTCCGCCCAATCAAGCCTAAATCATCTGGAAGATTACTTTACCTGCCCATTGTGAGTTCCATTCCTCACAAATCCCGCTGTCGTAACTGAACCATCTCCGTGTGCCTCACAGATGCTTTGAAATCATGTACGTTTTAACCCCCCTTTCCAGTTCCTCTCACGACTCGTGGACTTTGATGATCTATTAGGGCCTGTCCATACACGTTGATTCCGCACAATTGCGGCCACACATTTTGTGCCACCTGCATTTTGAAATGGTTTTTCTCCCGTTTGCACAAAGGGTGCGGGGGTTGGCACGAGGCCGTAGATTGCCCATTGTGTAGAAGCGCTCTACCCCATACGCCAGAACGCACACCGCGTTCCACTTCTTGTTTCCCATTCACCCCGAATCGAACCGCTGACATGGCCATTCGGGGCTTGATTGACACCATCTCTCACGAGCTCTCCAGTGCATCGGCTTCGGTTTCCAGCCCATTGTCCGACTGGAATGAGGGTGGTCTATGTAAACGAGAGTGGTCTAGACGGGAGAGGTATGTGACATCCGCGGATCCAGGAGTTGCACTATTTTCCCAGCTGATTTGGTACCTTGTGCTTTTTCTTTTTTCTTTTTCTTCTTCTGTGCAGGGTGGGGAGAAATGAAATGACATTTGTCGCCGAACAATGGAATACGTTGAAGCCTACAGACTTCGTTCACATCAAGAATCGTCTGGAGGTGTAGAGCTACACGCTTAGCCTCAAAGCATAAACTATGCCAGATATGATGCTTTCCGTAAACTCGGTGAGCCGAGTAGCGCTACTGCGGACGCTCTTGTTGGCTCAGGCAGTGCGTGGACCCCTTCGCTTTCACATGCCATGCTGCCAGAATGTCTCCTTTTACTCAACATATATTTCGCTTTTATCGTAATGCACCAAATCCAACATAACTGCTGTCATTAATTTGAATGGCCAAATGGACACATGCAAAGATGTTGACAACTCGCAGGTGACCTTGCTAGAGGTAGAAACAACGCTCTTTTAGGCCTCTCATTCCCAACACGTCCTATGACATGATCCCTCAGGTGTAATGTGGACACGTCAGAAAACGAAACGTACCCAATCTGCCAGAGTAAGCCACAAATCTCCAACAGAGTCCATTTTACCGAGGACAGCAGCACCTTTCCATGCAAGTACCTTGGGATCCACATCTTTCGGCGGTGGTATGATCTGCACCTTTTCCATGTTGGGAACCAGCGGGGTGGCGATGGCTTGCAGCCTTGACACAGCCGGGCGATCAGACGGCGTACCGCCGGGTTGAAAAACGTCACTTTACCTGCTCTCGAGAGCATGAGCCATGCCGGGAATATGTGCTCCTCCGCCGATAACTAGAACCGCTTGAAGATACTTGCGTATTTTATCGTCACCTCCGCACGCCCGTGCGCTGTTGAAAATGGCTACATCCAAGGGAAGCTTACTCGCTTCCGAACAAACATCGATGGGTAGACCACCAGAGAAGTTGTTAGCAGAGGGACCAGGCTGGGGCGGTACTTGCGGTGCAGGTTGGGCTGGACGGTTGGGATGAGGCGTTTTATCTTCCCGCTCAACTTCAATAACAGTCGCTGCATCGCCGTCCGTGGGCTCTGCTATCGCTGGCGGGGGCGTCGGGTCCGCGGTGGAAGGTAGTGAGGCTTCTTGTTGTTCGACTTTCGCATCGTTCTCAGGGGGATTGGCTGGACTCCCTGTAGCCATGTGATGAGTAAATTGAAACTGCGGGTACAGTTGAGCCGCTGACCTCCCTGCGAGGGAACAGCAGAAGAATTTTTCGCTGTAGACCCATCTCCAGCAGACGGGGGGGAGGGGAGTAAATGTTGAGTAGAGATAATCATTGCCTGTGTCTATAATCTCCGATGAAGAGCATCGCATACAAGACGCGTACATTGTGACTTACAACATGGTCAGCTTGATTTTCAACAATCTCTTCCGTGACGTCGGTACTCGAGATGGGCCGAAGACCCACACGCTTCCGGTCAAACTCGACCATACGGGGCTCAAATACACACTAAGACCGGGAGGTTAGCACGCGAAGGGGTATAACCGCACATACAGACCATAGGAGCGAGGATAATCTCATCGTAGGCGCGAAGACCGTATTTCTCTGTGGGATGACCATATCGCCGCACGACAAAATCGTACAAATTCAAGGCCACGTCGCCCTGCCGTAACCCTTTTTATTAAATGTACAATTAAATCAATTAAAACACACACCTCTGCCAATGTGCATAAACGCGACTTGAGATCTTCCATCACCAACCAGTCATGCCAACGGGCCAGGTTGATGTCTCGGTAGGGGAAGTTTATTCTTTCAAGCAGAACATACAGAAACTCTGTTATGTCATTGCCGCCTATGTTTAGTGACATCCTTGAAGTGCAATCAGAACAACCACCGAGAACGCTGATGCGCATACCTTGAATCAGAAATAACCAGGCCCTCGTCAACACAAGCTACACTTGTTTTGGCGGTTCCGATATCAACGACGCATGCATTACTTATCCCAGCTCCATACGTCGCTGCAAGCGATTCCTGAAGGAAACATGATCAAGTCAGCTCTCGAAAAGTTGAACATGTTGACGCTGGTAAGCAACCACGACTTACCTGTTGCACGCAAATTTGCTTGAATCCTAATGACACCAGGAGAATGTTGACAAGTTCTCGGACGTAAACTCGATCATAGAAATCCGGAATAACCAGCATGACAGAGTAATTCTGTAGAAAACGGCAAAAGAACATGAAACAAGATCTAGTTTCCGACGACCATCATCCACCAACCTTGAAGTCACCACGTCTGATGTCTAGTTTTTCCTCAAGGACGTTGCTGATGATGGTCTCGACATCATCCAGGATCATCTGAACAGAAGGATAATCCCTGCTGTTGAAATTCTGACCATGAATTGGCCATCGGACAATGTAATTCAAAGCCTGAGGGTCCGATATCCGCAAGGCCTAGATCGAGAAAGAGAAAGGTCATGCGCGGGTGGAGGTGGCAATGAAAAGAGGTACTTTATCCCCAATTAAATAAGCATCGTCAGGCGAGGGTTCATGGATCCAATCCACCCGGAAAGGGTCATTTTGTTCAGGAGTGATTTCTGGTTTGAATTGTTCATTAAACGTCGACGCGATGCCCGTCGCGTTTGGCGTAACACGAAGCTTGTAGAATCGCATCCTTTCTCGAAGCGAAACAGTAATCGAAGTTAATTTGACTTCGAACTACGGGGTTTGAGCGTGTTGGTCAAGGATCCAGGACAAGTGTCACTTACAGGATCATCAGAAGGCGGTGCAACCGCATACTCGTCTCCGTTAGAAGTTGCAGATGGTACGTTGCGTCTTTTACGCGGACGCGTAATGCTCTCTATATACTCGGGTTCTGGAACAGATCCCTTGTACTTCCTCGCAATGACGTTCGGGACAGCAATAGGCGTGACGTCGGAGGCTTTGCCGATACGAAGCCACCTCGAACCCGGATGGATGACCACGACTTGTGAACCACGTCTGTGCTGGTTGCTCAGAGTTTATCACAGAATGCTAGCGCGTGGCATTGTGAATGAATACATACCTTTGGTCAACAGGCGTAGGTGTATCTTCGACTGGTAATTTCTGTTTTCGAGCTGCATTCCTAGCCCAGAGAGTTTGTGATTCGGATTTGAGATAGGATGTGCCCATGTGTTTAGGATTCGGCCTGAGCAGTATTACCCGTCAGCCCCGTCTCACCAGTAAGATACCCAACGTACGCCAGAGGAACATGCATCGACGTGTAACGCATGCCGAAGTCATCCTTCTTCGGGTTTGGTACCCCTCGCGGCATGATGATCTGATACAGTAGTTGTGGAGGTTATGGAACAGGACGGTAGAATGACCAACAGAGAGTGCAAGTTACATTGACAGTCGCGGCGGGGTGCTCGGCAGGAGGTTCTCTTTCCGAATTAGTGCAAGCTTATAGTGTTCCCGAGGCGCGTCTCTACTTTTTACGATTCCGTATATTTATGAAAATGAAGACGACTGTAAGTGCACCAGACTGTGGCATGTAGTATGAGTACACATAAATTATCATGTACACAGGTGTGTGTGTGTGACGGGATTGCAGTATAACGAGTAGCGAAATATGCAAGGATACACTGGGTAACCAAAAGGAAGATGTGTTTTACCAAAATGCACACCTAGAGAGGAGTCGAGTGAATGTCAACGAGCTGGCAATGATCGAAGAACTTACCACCCAGAGAAACACTGGCAAAGGTTCTCCAATGAAGTAGCCTGGAGGATGAGTTTATCCACTTGGGCCGGAACGGTGAGTACAACATCGGGATTAAAGTCTTTCCCTGTGAAACCACATGGGTTTAGTTTGGGACATTTTGGCTCGTCAGTGACGCACCTGTAAGCTTGTGTTGCACGCGATTATATACGAGTAGGGCCCGCTCATTCCTGACTTCTTGCCTTGCTCCCGGTTCTCCGATGGCGTCTGGCACGAGTCAGTAAAGATCAGCGAAAAAAATGTGAGCGGAGGAAGTACCATTAAAAATGTCGTTTTCATCGGCGCGAAGTTTTCGGGTTGGGGCTTGGGGATATGCTGCAACCTTTGCGAGGTCAGCAGCCCTCCCTGGGTCGGTGTCGACATCTGCGGGGAAATCACCATAAGGCGCTATGTTGTTGTGACAATTCGATTTACACTACCTTCTTGCCTCCTGGTGTCAACGTCGGCTTGCATCAGTCGCCAATTGATAAGGGGATCATAAACAAAGGCCTCGAGCACGGCCATAAGTGATTCCTTGTTTGCGCGAAGCACAGACATAGTGATTTCGCATGTGTGCCGGAAGCTACCCTCGATCCCACTGATCTAGAGACCAATATCAGGTAATTCGATATATAAAACGCCGACAGCCTACCTCCATGGCATGCGTCAGCATCCTTGTAAGACGGAAGGGTATCCTTTCCGGGAACTTTTCTCGGTGCATGGCAACCTCGAAACAATCACCAAAATCAATGTGAACTACCTTTCCTGTACTTCTCTCGAGGAGGAGATTGGAGGGGTGACGATCTCCTAGCCCTAGAATATGGCCAACCATGCTGTTGACAGCAAGGGATCGCGTATACGTCGCACGTCGTTCTAGCCAATGCTCAGAATTGTCGCTCTTCAACCATAACACTCGGTACAAGTCTTGCCCTGTGGTATTTTCGAGAGCGTATTCGAATACTTCTACTTTTTGGAGGAGTGTCAGGTTTTCATAATCAGGTGCCATCTGAAGCATGCGAAGTCAACTCGTAAAGTCTCATCATACACACGACGTCTCATACCTGGAGCATCAATCGGTATTCAATGTTGAGCAGGACCTTACGAGAATCGCGGTAGTCGCGAACGAGCACGTGGAGGGTATCACTATCTTTGACCCATCCCATTAGACCAGCGTTGGGCGCCAACGGTATTACGGCGTATCGCTGGATATGCAAACGCCTCTTGAAGCTGTTGGTGTCCACCGAAAGTAGGGTGTTGACAAGGCTGAAGAGTTGCATGACACGCTCGTCTTGACGTAAATCCTCGTGGCCTAGAATCACCTTTGAGTATGCGGGGACTAGTAACTCATGGATACCTTACCTTTCAGAACATAGAGATAATCCTTGCCATCGTCACCCTTGAGTGACAGGCGCCTTGGACGTTGTTTCGAGGCAATGACTGTCAACTTGGTGGCAAAGCTTGCAATCTTGATCACGCATTTACCACTTTGGTAGGTACCTGTCAAAGGTCCTTCATAAAAACCTGCTACATCAATGTTTACGGAAACATACCAGGCATGGCAAGCTCCAGGTTTCGTGCCTTGAGCAGCTGAGGAGACACGTATTGCAAGTCTAGTGTGGTAAGTTGAGGCAACTGTTTCTCCACTTTCCTGAACACCTAGGTTTCGGACCAAGTTAGTGTCAGATCGCAGAGTCACATCTGAGTGTCATACTCCGTAATAGATGTCCCAAGCTTTGTTCAGTTCTGACATTTCTCCGTACGCACGATAACGACGGCAGGCCTCGCGAGCTTCATGCAAATCTCTACCGAACGCTTGAGCGAATGACGTTTCGCGGGCGGTGGTCGGACCCTGAAGGGTAATCAATGGGTCCCCTCAGAGTGCAGGCTACGTCGTACTTACTGCTTCCAATAATTCGTGTAGGGGCTCCAGAGTAGCAATCATGCCTTCTGGATTCTTGTCATTGAAGAACAATCTCGAAGCTTCTTCAAGACCTTCGTGCCACATCTCATGCCACAATATAGCCACACGAATGAGCTCGTGGCTGACCACAAGTGCCTATCGTGTGCGATGAACAACTTATCACCCTCAAAGACGAATACACGCACTTGTTCAACAATGATGGGAGAATGTTCCTTCATTCTATCCATGATATTGAGAGCGGCATTCATTCGGGAGATACTGGAAGATTTTGAAGCTACAGTGAGGGGATATATCAGCGCTTGTGGGTGGTGCTTGCCAACTTCGGTCAGCAAGTTGTTGATATTGCGTCTGACATTCCCGCTTGGAGTTTGGATGCGTGCAATAATCTTGATACGCGCGATTAATGGAGAATTCGAAACTGATTATACAACGCTCACTTGTGGTATGACCTCTAGCCAAGTGTCGACTTCAACGACGGAAAAGCCACTTGCCATCGCTTGGCTAACATCGTCATGAGCACCAAACTTGAACCACAGCGTCAGGAGCCGTAGGGTATCTTGGAGAGCATTCTCGTTGCGCAAAGCTATTGAGTGGAAGAAACCTGTGAGGTACCGAATGAGTGACATATTAACCCCAACGCCAGCGATAATGACCTTGAACTGCTTGCACAATGTGGGCAGCCAGACCGCTGCCCGGCACATCAGTAACCGTGCTTTCCTTCTGACTCTCTAGGTGACCAATAACTTCAAAATTTGCAAGAGCCCACGTGTGCCATGCCTTGTACCAGTTGGGATCGTAGTGTGTGGCAAGGAGATACGAATGCAAAATATCTTTGACATTTCGCTGTGCGGAGAATCAGACGTTGATACCAATTATACAAAGGATACTCACTGCACCCCAGTCTTCCTTTACCTCGACTTGCCATTGTCCTTGCTTGAAGTAACACCGCGCAAGCAGGCGTGACAGCTCATCGAGCTTATGTTTGGTGACGCCAGGCCGCTGAGAATGCTCCTTGGTCTCTACCTGGAGATCCCTTGCCAGGCTTGCAGAAAATTGGCGAAGGAAACTCAGGCTTTCTTCGTGAGCGCCATTTGCCCACATGTACTTCAGTTGAGCGTAGACAACATTTGGAGGCGCCTTCAGGTGTTGTTGATCATCCCGCAGATGCTGTAACTAATATCAAATCGTTATAATGAATCAATTATCTTCGAAACCTGCAGCTCACCCTCTCCGGGGACAGAAGCGAGTTAATCGTCTTCTCCGCTAATGCCATCCGGTCCGATTTTCGGCATAGATTCGCAAATTTAATCCACATGACAGGGTCGTCCTCAGGGTTCAAAACAAGCGCTCTGACTTGCAGGATACGTTGCCAAGTCTCAACGTCAGGCTGGCAACCTTGTAGTCTAGTAGAATATGAGTTGTCGCATTTGAATCAAACATTGAGGCGCGCACCGCTTCATCCATGTCTTCCGCATTGCTTGTTGCCGTTCTGGTTGGTCAGCGTATTGCTTGTACATTATGATTTCCTCGAGTTCAGACAGCATCTGCGCGCGGACCAGAGTGCTGGGTAATGTCAGGCCAAGTCCTCAAACCGAAGTGGGAAATGCCTCACTTATATGAACGACCATAACCTTCGCCAACGAAAGACGTTAATTCTGGTTCCAGCAAGTCCCGAGCTTTTCCTATTTCCCGCAGTGCCTTCGGAAATTGGTTCTGGTGAACGGACAAGATAGCTTTGTAGAACGCTCGATCCGGCGAATCACCTCTCATCGTCGCGATGTAGTCGTCCATCGAATCCCAGTCGTGTAACGACCATGCGGCGGCGGCTGCCATTGGAGCAATTTCTCTGCGGTCTTCGTGGTTCGCATTTGACCAATTTTCCTCCACTTGTGCCGCGAGTTGATCCCATTCGCCAAGGGCATGCAGACATTTCATGCGTCCAATTTGAATGTCAGGTGCGTCAGGATCCTCTTCCGCCTTTTTCTCATACGCGGCCAATGCCTCTTGCCACCTTCCGAGCCTCTCGTACCATTCCTCGTGCTTACTGACGTCGTATTGCTCTCGTGCGATAACGAGCGTGCCCCAAGCTGCGTCGTGCTGCTGAAGCTTGGTATTGATGCCAATGAGTGCCTCGATGATGTTCGGTGACGTCTCGGTGAAAAATTCCAGTTCCTTGTAATGCAGCGCTTTCGCATATGCATGGAACCTCATAGCGTATTCCCCAAGGGTACGATGTTCTATAGGGAGTGGCTTCTCTTCATGTTCCATAAACTCTGCGAGACTGAGTAATCGGTGAATCAACTCGGACGGTGCAGTAGCAGAAGTGATCGCAGCTTCGATGGAGCGGACAAGTCCTTCCTAAGAAAATTGTTAAGATTCGGAACATGGTCGGATGGCAAATACACTTACTTGATACTGATCGTATAACTCAGTCCAGCAAGAGATGAAGGCGGCATTGAAAAGCTCCTTCGCAAGTGGCGGATGGAATTCAACCAAGCTCATGCAGGCTCTGAGGGCATGGGAGGGCGACTCTTTCATGAACTCCACAGAAAGGCGGTGCATCCATTCTGTCCAATCCTCTCGTGTAGAAACAGAGGACACATCCCAAGCTTGTTTTAGATGTTGTTGGTTGACGGTCAGCTTAGCTGGCTCGGCAGGTGCCGAGATTTCAGCAACTCTCGAGTTCTCCAATAAATCATGGATGCCTGACTCTTGAGGCAAGCGTTCGCCACTCAAGAGCTTGTTAATGAGATTTTCGTACCGCGGGTGGTGTATACGGTTACGGAGTAAGCACTACAAGTATTTGAGACCTCGGTAGAACTAGAGCAATTGAAGGAACATACCTTGTTGATCATGGGGACGAAAATGGCGAAATCTGAGCCAAGCTGGACGACGATGGCACAAAGTGTGTCCATTACCGCCATCCGAAGTTCGTTATTCTGTCCATCAAGAACTCGAACAAGGGGATGTACAATTCGCGAAGCATGGTCCGAGAAATTGACACGTTGGGATAGATGAGCCACCGTCTGAATAGCCCGTTTGCGAAGAATAGTCGTTGCATCCAGCCTCTCCGCAGCTTTGACAATAATCGGGATGATAAGATGCAGATATTCCTCGATGTTAGCACCGAAAGTGAGGAACGAATCAAATATTTTGATCTGCGTGGCCATTCTCTTCTCTGTGAGCTCCCCTTCAAAAACTTTGAGGAGGAGAGGTAAGATGGTGGGGAGGAAAGGTCTAAACTCAGCATCCAGCGCTTTACCCAGTGCTTCAACAAGCGAGACTATAGGAAGTTGGAGAGAAGTATTCTCCCAAAGGTCGGTCACGAGCCTGAATACCTCGGGTGTGTAGTTCCGGACGTGTTGCTTGATGATTCCAACCAAAATCGCAAGTTGCTGCAGGTGGAACTCCTGCAGTCGGGCGGTGGATGTACGTGCAACAGCAGCAAATGCTGGGATAATCTAAGAGGAATGTCAACCGGACATTGTATTGCTCGTTCAGCGACGAATACCTGTGGTAAGAAAGTGACGCATTTCAGGCCTTGGGTCTTGAAAATATTCATGATAGCTTCGATGACGGTATGATGATGGTTGCTCATAGACTGATCCCTCAAGACGGTCAACAGTGACGTGATAACAACAGTCTGGTAATAGTCGTCGGAGCCTGTCAAGGAGCCAGTGCTTGTGATGGCAGCTGCATTGACAGCTGGGAGGGTCCCTTCGGCGGCTCCATCTTCATCCGGCTTTGTCTGCCACCAGATTTCAGGGGAAGCATAGATACACAGATGTGCAACTTACCTTGCGTCTGTAGGGGTCGAGCGCACCAAGGATGCCCAAGACCTTGACGATCTCCCTCACGACCTCACGGCGAGATGAACCGGACTCTGTCCTCAAAATTCTTCCGAGAATAGGGAGAAGTTGAGGGTAATCAACCAAGGGAGAGATGACGTAACCTGTGCTTGAACAGAGCTGTCCCAATGTGCGCAAGGCTGCATCTCTCTTGACGTGTGCTGGGTCTTGCAGTCTTGAAATGATGACCTGCATTAGCTCGGGGATGTGAGGGGCGACGTCCTCGCCTCCCACTGCGGCAAGTTCGCCGAGACACATCAAGACGTTGGCGGCGACGGCCGGATTGCTGTCGTTGGCCTTGGGGATAAGGACGCGGAGGATGGGGAGGGCATATGGCTTGATGAGTCTCTGGGTCGCGCTGACGAGTAAGGTGAGGAGACGAGTGCAGTCCTCACGGTTGCGTCTGGGAAGGGGTGAGCTGTGGGGAATGAAATGGAGGAGATACACACGTGACGGTTGAATACTCCAACTCGGTGAGGAGCTGTATGAGGGCCTTGCGGAGGGATGGCATAACATATGCGGGGTTGTGCTTTGCGAGACGGCCGATCAAGCCGACGGCGGTGACACGGTTCTCGAAGACCTCGTCGTTGAGGGAGATGAAAATGGAGCGGACATTCTCGGCCTGTGCGAGGTGTCTGTCGAAGCGCTCGTGCAGCGACGAAAGCACAGTCTGCCGGATCGTCGGGTCTGTAAAATCACCTCAGAAACAACGACAACTGAAAGGACTGCTGTGCCCACCAGGATCCGCAATGCCGACAGTGAGCAACTTATCGAGCACGTCGCTGATAATCTCGATCGCGTGACTGCTTGCCTGGTAGCAGATCGGATCTCGCACAAACAGCTTGCAGCACGTCAGCGCACCCGCCCGTCGCACGTCTGCGTTGTCGTCCTCCAGGTACGGCAGCGCCGCGCTTCGAACGAACTCGTTCAACACGTGTCCTACGCTGTACTCAGAACAACTCCAAACACTGCTTTCACCCGTCTTACCGCTAAAGTCAAACGAACCAAGCGTAGAGAGCGCAAGTGTGATCAGCTCGGCACTCTTTCCCGTCTTCGCAGCAGACAAGTTAACATCGCCCCGCACCAGCGACGGCGGCGCGCCGATCACTTTGTACGGTTGTCCGATTAGTATCATCGACAGCAGGTCCAACAATCGATCTTGGATGGTTTTCAGTAGCGGTGGAATGTGCCTCGCGATCGCTACCAGAGCCTGTCGCAATGGCTCGCTCAATCCACATGCAAAGAATAGGTCTAGCTGATCATGCAGCAGCTTCGTCAGGTTCGGGCCAACAGCCGACGCCAGCATCCCAACACATTGGAAGATGGGCTCTTCTGATGGTGCATTCTTCTTCCTACCCTAGACGTGAGGAGAAACAATGCAATCAATGGGGCGCACGTACCCTCTTTGTTGTAGTCCAAGTTTGATTTGAACCATAATGGAGTCGAGGAAAGGCTTCATATCGCTTCCTACCGCAGTTGCAGTGTGCCCGATAGCAATAAAAGCTGTCATTTGGTGAGGAAATCTGACAGAGTTATTGTGCAAGGACGGCGCACCAAAAGACCGCTCGTTGGGTTTCTCAAGCTGTGTGAGGAGATGACCCATTGACTTGTGCAGGTAATGCTCAGAGAACGTTTGAGTGTCGTATGCTGCAAGAGTTGGTATGAGTGTAATAACCATTTTTCGCACCAGACTGTCCCTGTGTGACTTGAAACGGAGAATCTGCTCTGCTGTGTCTAAGAATGACTCCCGCATAAACTACAAGCCAATAATCACATGTCTGTCCTCTATCAAGAACGATGTGGCCACCACTCACCGTATCCCCATGAAGCAGCAACTCGCGATACATGAGCAGTGATCCGTGAATCACTTCAGGCTGCGCCATCTTCAGCCCAAGCTGAGCGTCTTGAAGAATCTTCATGAGGTACGTCGTCCGCGTCTGCCGCTCTCTATTTGCCACAATCTCCAGGCATGCCGCCAAGAGCTCAGCGGCACCCTCCCGAACCATGACACGAGAGTCACGCAGCGGAATGAGGATTTTGTCGAAAACAAGGCTAATGTGGGAATGAAAGTAGTTCGCGCTATTGCGAGCCAATTCCTTCAAGATGAGAACTCCGGCATAGCGTGGTGGTTCAGGGCCTTGCAGAAGTTCCACTGCTGCTGGCACTTCGAGATCCATGAACCCTTCTCCGAAGTCGGCACCACCGATGGCAGCTATCTGCCCTAGGGTTTTTGAGGCAGCTAACATGATGTTGACATCGTGGTTTGGAAGAAGTTGTTTCACATAATTGTAGAACCTGTAGAGGTACCGCTTTGAACCAACGATGTCTTCCCCATCGCTCTCCAAAAGATGATCTATGTCCGAGATTCAATACAGCCCACTACGGACGAACGGAGGGTAAAGGTGCACCAATTGCTAACAGTCCCCCTAGTCTCTCCACGTTGTTCTGACTGTGCATGAGGTCGAATATTCGTTTGTTGATGTCGTCGTCCCACAGCTTCACTGCAGCATCATTTGGCATTTCAACTACTGTCGTGGCGACCTACAAGTAATTCAATAACGTGCTCAGATCGCACAACGTCAGGGACTCACATAACGACGCAAGTCAATTGCAGCTTGAAGCCGAGCCTCATGACTAGAATTCCGAAGTCCTTGAAAGATCTGGCCAAGATTGTCTGTATGGATAGAAGTGATAGTCGACGTCATGTCGCCGCCGGAGACGCTGGCCAGACTGCCGTGTCGAAGTTTACGATGACTGTTACAGCGCTTCTGGCGCAACAGAAACTGATTTGGCTGTTTGTACTAGTTGAATTCTAAGGCTCCAATGATCCATTTTTGGCAACACAGCCCATTTGCCTCCAACTGTTTGCAGATCAGTGACACAAGCGGCAGAAACTGTAGAGACGGCAATTCTAGAATCTCAGAGACCACGGTGAACTTCTACGGGCTATACACGCAATCAGAAGTCCCCCTCAATCATAGGAGTAATGTCCAGATCACCTTGAGCCTGAAACTGGAATATTGTGTTGACTCTCCAATCAAGTGTCAGTACTCAGTTACAGACTCTCCATGACGTGAAACAGGGACACCTTGTAATTGGATTGCAGTGGTTGTCATCCTAGGGCTTTTTGTAAAAATCACTGAGAATACAGGATGGCCTACGAAGGTGTTTGAGTGCACACACGAGGCCTCGTACTCTTAAAGGGGTCATATTTTGCCACGTCAAAGACAGGGCAACTCGCGCTGATATCGGCCTGGTGGTCTAGTAGTATGATTCCTTGTTAGGGTTGCGAACAGACCGAATTCGAGGAGGTCCCGGGTTCAATTCCCGGCCAGGCCCCGTGACGTGTTGTTTTGGTGTAACTGAAGAATGTTCTTTTTTCTATTTTTCGTCTGGTGCCATGTGCACTGTGTGGCTTGCTTGTGTTTCCGGACTCTTTATGATAAAAAGATGCCGACATCGCAGGAAATGAAGTAGCAGCGGAATGCATCCAAGGCCGACCAGAACCGAGTTAGCTGCGAAGTATGATGACCGTCGATTGATTTGCCCATTCATTGGCACACGCGTATCTTTTTACACGTCACGGCGATTCATCAAACGGCTGTACCGGCTCCTCGGGGACTGCGGTCATGCCAGGGTCAATCTCTAGCCATCAAGGTCGCATCACGGTTTCTATCCAAGTGCGTGTCCCTTAATGATGTACCCCGATCCGCTGAGTCCTGACTGGCAGAGCAGTTGAGATCACATCGCATGAGTCTCCGCACGACTTTCTTTAGTGAAACACCAACTGGCAGCCTGCTCCAAATCAGGTGTACACCGTATGGCACTTCTCTTTTCTCATGAGACGGGCGTAGGCGGGCACGAGGCCTGATGCTTAGGGAGAACCCTCCTGGTCATATATTCCTGTCTCGGTGGATCACTGCGCATCCAGACTGGGATTTCCGCTCAAAAAATGGGACAGGGAGATGCGACGCTGGTGGTGTAGAGGAAAGACAGATCTCTGGACGCAAAGTTAGGCCCGGGAGGGTAAGCGTTTGACACGAATATTAATGATTTGATGATTTGATGAATGACAGTCCATGCTTATGTAATTCCGATAGTTGCGGAGTTCGGATCAAGCATGCTGCTCCGTGTCCGAGAAACAGCGGGTGCGTTATTGGCGTAGACGCCCGGAATGCTGATAAACGAACGCCATTTTTCCATGGGTCTGTCCCTGTCATCACTCCCCCTTTCACACCGCCAATATCATTGTCGTCATGCTTGTCCCACCGCTAGATGACCACGGGCACAGCTGTTGCTTTTCCTTGAGCCGTTTCTTTACCTCGAACTCTCCTACGCCGTGTAGAGCGAACCAAACGTGTTCGACTACTAGCGACGTGGTTGATCGATCTGACAAACGAGTGGACTCCAGCGTCAAAGATATCATTGTCTGTCCAGTCGTTTTTTTAACTGCATTGTTTGCTGACAATGTTCCTTCCACGCCGACAGGTAGGCTATGACGACATTCCCATATCTTTTGAATCTTGTTGCGACTTCTCCTCGAGTCCAACCAGACATAGTCTTGATCCACCCCCTACTTATTTTGGGACCCTGCCTCGATTCGACGCCAAGTATGATTTCATGACAACCATTGTCACGACGATCGACACCATTGATTCTCCCCTGAGATCCCTGAGTCTCAGCATCCACGGTAGGTAGACAGTGACATGTGAAAGGAATAATTTGTTGACCTTTTCTCGCAGATCACCCTGAACTCATGTTCGAGGAACAGTGCGTGTCTACCGTAGCATTCTTTGCGTTGGACATAACCCTCCTATTCAGTTATGCCCATAATGTGCTAACGGACTTTATGGAAAGTCACGGTTTTGTCGTGACTCGGCATTATCTCGGCCTTCAGACTGCATGGAGAGCTGAGTTCACCCACGGCAAGGGAGGAAGGACCATTGGCGTAAACTCCGAGATGGACGCATTGCCCTTGATTGGGCATGCGTGTGGTCATAATCTGATCGCTGTGAGCGGCGTTGGCGTAGCCATCGCAATAAAATCCGCATTGTTGGCTCACAACGTCACCGGGAAGGTCGTTCTTCTCGGAACACCCGGTAAGTTTAGATCGGTGGAGGCACGGAACATAACTTAAATGTAAAATCTGATCAGGTGAAGAAAGTGGGGGTGGAAAGATCACACTGCTTGAACGCGGTGGGTATAGTGGGATGCACGCATGCCTCATGTTTGTGACAACTTGTGCAATGAGAAAGTCACTGACTGCGTTGTGTAGGTGTCACCCGTCTGCGGGACCGCTTAATTCCTTGTCCACCGGATCATGTCTAGCCATGCAACCGATCGACGTCGAGTTTTTTGGTCACTCGTAAGTCGAACATGGAGACTTTCGTGATCGACTCACAAGCCAGAAAATAGCGCCCATGCGGGAAACGCTCCATGGGAAGGCGCGAATGCCCTTGACGCCGCATTCCTTGCGTACTCGAACATTTCTGTACTCCGTCAACAAATCAAACCTGACCACAGAATCACTGGTATCATCCAAGGTTGTAAAGGCGGAGCGAACGGTAAGTCGCGACAATATCCGAGTGGATGGACGTGCGTTGATTTCATTAGTGATACCCGATTATGCTCGGATGCATTGGATCCTCCGTGCACCTGACCGCGATCAGTTACAACGTCTGAGGGAAAGAGTGGAGGCATGTTTCGAGTGAGGCTTGTGATTCGTCTTGTGATACACGTTTTAACCGGCTCCAGGGGGGCGTCTACCGCCACCGGATGCCGTCTCAAGGTCACCGCAGGGGCACCCTACTACGATCTGCAACAGAATGGTGTCTTGGGTACGCCAGTCAAACCCAAAAAGCCTGACCACCGGCTCAACTTTTTCCCCAGGCAGATATTTCTCCCAAACGATGAGTAATTGTTTTGGAATGGATGCTCAGCAAGTCCCATTTGGGGCTTCCACAGACTTTGTAAGTTTTTCTACCCGGGTTCCCCCCTGGACAAAAGGAGGTTGGATGTTTTGATCCTGAGGTTTACTGACTAAACTACGATTTCCCCCTCAGGGTAACGTCTCTTACGGCAAGTACATCACCTGCAGGTGCGCACAGAAGCATCCTCATGATATATTTTAGTGATACCATCACTACATCCGGCCTTTGGTGAGAAATAGCCAGCCAACTTTATCCATGCGAGCGCGCAGCTAAATCTCTGCATACCTGACCTAGCAATCCCTACACAACCATGTGGAGGGAATCACACACCAGCGTTTGCGGTTTCTGCACGAAGTATTGAGGCTCACAAAGTCTGCATGGCACTGACCAAGGGCCTGGCGTGGACAGGTTTTCTTGTTCTCGCCAACGACAAATTCTACGCCGAGGTAGGTCATTTGATACGAGATCTGCAAGATACCCATGGTTGTTTGTTGGACAGCTGAAGGACGAATATGAACGAACTTTGGGTGCACCCGCTGCACGATAACTTTGCATCCGGCCGTGCTGTAACACTATTTTCCAATACCCTACAAACGACCAGGTCTCTGTATTCTACCTAAATGGCAAATGATTTCGGGACAGGTGCAGATTAGAATATACGTGTGTAAGCCAATGAGACCAAAATATATCCAATGTGAAATGTAAAAGAAACTCGGTATCGTGTCTCACGAGGAGGGGCGAGAAGCCTCTGCCTCTTCAGTCTGGTCTTCAGATTCCTTGGGTGGCGTATTTTTCCCGTCTCTCCGTCCCCTTGCGTGGGCACGCAGTTGCTGGTGTTTCGACTTGCCGGCGGCAGCCTCGGCGACCATACTAATGGCGAACGTGTAAAAATCAGGCTTATTCAAAGGGGATATTGTCATTATACGTACCGTTCAAGTTCTCGACGATCCTCGTCAGATCCATCCGGCGCCGTAGTTTTAAAGATGTGGCCGATAATCAATAGACCCTTCGGATGCTCCGTAAGAAGCCATGGCACCGCTATCTCCTTGAAACATACCTTGGCCCGGTTAACAAGTACTTGGTCAGAAACCTCGCGGTCCTTAAGGACGTTATCCACAACCTGATAACGGCTAATCAAGCTACCGAACGATGTTTCAAGTAAAAAAATGATTTACCTCTCGTAGTACTTGCACGACTTCAAAACGGGTTCCCCGCCAAGAGGCAAGTAAGATCTATAATGCAAGGGGATAGTAACTGTACATAAAGTAGCACGTGGCATGAAATACGTACCTTTCCCGTCATGTCTTCTTCCATTGCATGTAAGACGTCTTCATTCACCTCACCTTTGGCTTGCAACCTCTCCATCTCCTGCATTAGTGACTGGACGCTAAGTCTGATTATCAATCAGTATCCGGTCTTGTGAGCATACTTTTCTGTGAGGTTGCTCGTAAAGAAGCTGCTTACGCGCTACCAATGACACCCCATGCGTCCTTTGCCACCGATCCTTTTTCCTTCATCCGAGACCAGAAGCCTGAACTAGGACGATGTGAATCTCAAGAGAGTACAACGTCACGACGACTCACAGCCCAAGGAACTTCTTCGACTTCAAGAATGACGTGGCTTTCATGCTATAGACGGTGCCAATGGTGTGCAGCAACTAAACTCCGGTGGCCCTGGACTGAATACACGTAACGCCGGGCAAGGAAACCTTGACCCACCTCAACACCAAAGCTCTCTAGTTTCAAATCCTCGGCTTCCAGTTTAATCTTATCCTGGAATGTTATGGTTTCTGGATCATCTTTTTCTCCAGGGTGTTTAGCTTCAACAAATGGCCTGAGCCGTTCGACCAACTTCGTCGTCAGTGTTTTCACACGCTCTTCTAAAGCCTTTCTTCGTTCTTCTTCGAGTTCTTGAAGTTTCTTTTTCTGCTCTGGCGTCAACCTGTTGCGTTTCTTGGACGTCATGTGTACATCCTTGTCTTTCTCCTGGGAAGGCGATGTAGGAAGACTCTTTGATCCATTCTTAGCCGGGGACGAGTCGGATGGCGATGCGTATTTGGACGTGTCCTCACTACTAACCGAGACTTTGAGTGCGACTGCGGATGTATCGAGAGACTTGGATGGTTGGCCTGAGGCAAGGGATTCTGTTGTAGGAGTTGTCGGTCGTGTTGGGTCTTTGTCCTGAGCAGATGTGGAAGGCGGAATGATGCCTTCTTTCTCAAGTTCTTCGCGCTCTTCGTCGCTTGCCACAGTCTGTGCCACAGAAGTCATTTCCTTCATCAGGGAAATTTCCCCGATCTAGCATTTGTTGAGACAGTCGGCAAACAAATAAACTGGAGGAATGGAAGAACGCACGTATTCTTTGAATCGTTCGCCACCAAAGACATTGGCGAAAAACATGGCAGCGTCTTCCATCTCGTTGGTTTGCTTGTCCGCCTGTCCCACGCCGCCGCCGCAGTGTGCTCTTCAGGACGCCATCGCAAATCCCCTTGCAAGACGGGACTCACCATCGACTTTCCATTCTTATCGTATACAGCGCGGAGATTCTGTCCCGGCGAAGTATCAGTTCCGTGTGTCCCAGAGTAGACAGCAAACCACCACCTACAGGATCGGACAGAACTTGATAAGCTTTGCTATGAACACGAGGCACACACGTTACCAGCCATTCCCCACCTTCATTCGATCTGATAGTCAACTTGCCTTATTTCTTTGAACTTCTCCTCCGCATCGGGAGAGGGGTTCTTATCCGGGTGGTACTAACGTTATGAAAAGTAAGATGATTGTTTCCAGGATCGACGCAACGTATGAAGGACTATAAGCGTCAATTCAATAGAAATCGATGCTACAACGAACCTTCATAGCTTGTTTCCGATAGGCCTTTTTTAAATCCGTATCGTTAACCTCCACAGAGACTCCCAGCTACGATTTCGAGAGTTCACGGAGTGAAATCATCAGCACGCCGGAGCCAGCTTCGTTGAGGATGCGGCTACACACCAAGTCATAATACTCTGTTTCTACTGGGGCCATCGTGGATGAGGCGGTGGCGCGCTACGGCTCGGTGTGTTGGTTGGTCAGGCGTTGTGGAGAATCTAGGGTGATATCGTCGCAAGGGATATTGAAGTAAAATTCCAAGCAGAGTTGATGCTGAAACACAGACACGACAAAGGAAATGGGGAGATGAAGGGAACACGCGTATCCACTGTAAGCGCAACTCACAGCCACGCAAGATGATGACATACATATGGCATGTTCCAGGCTGGCCAGTTCAAGGTATGGACTGTAGAAAACAAATTCAAACCGGGACAAATGGGCTACATTGAATAATTTATCGAAAAATAGGTTAACGTGTGAGGTTGCCAACGAATCGTGTCCTGTGCGTGGATACGAATGAAAATGCAGGTAGTGAAACAGTTACACCTTTGGAAGGTTTGAATAGTAATATGTGTGGAATCAAAGAAAAAGCTAGGATGGCTGCTCGTCTATTGCAAGTACACTCGTGGAAAACCGGACCGCCTTCCGCGGGGTCGCCGGTCTCGTGCTATCGCTAGCGGATGATGTGAAGGAGCTCGCCCGACCGAGCGAGGAAGGTAAGCTAAGAGGTCGGTAGCCTGGAATGAATTTGGACATCCGGACTCGCAAGGATGACAATGGACGTGATGACCCCGGCGTAACGGGACCGCCCGAGGTTGCCACAGACGGTGAGGGCGGAACGCCGGAAGATAAAATGTGCTGCTGCGGTTGGGTAAGGGTAGAAAGCGAGGAACTCGTTTTTTTCATAGAAGAACGTGGCGGAGGGGGGGGAAAGCTGTGGCGCGCGTGATATCGGGAGGAAGAGGTTGAGGCATCGTGGAAATTGTCAGGGGACGCACGGGGAGGCTGGGTGGGTGTGTTCAGGTTGCGGCGTGGGGGAGGGGAGGGGAGGGGATGTCGTTGGAGAGGGTTCGCGACGGGTCTGAGATGGGGCGTGCGTGAAACATGGAGGCCCATTGCGATCTGTTCTATGGTCGGACGAGACTCGAGATGACGCGAGGGACCGGCACGTGAGGTATTGTATGCGTGTCTCTCCTCAGGGGTGGAATACATGGCAGCACGCTGAGCGGAGTGGGTGGTGAGAAGCGCAAGGCGGGCACGGGACACAGAGGAACAGACCGGATTCTCGGCATTCTTCCTTCGTGGAGAGGTTGGTGGGCTGAACGACTTGCGCATCGAGACGAAGAAGCGGGACGCGGTGGCCGCGACACCGGGATGCGTGGGAGGAATGTGAGGATTGTTCAAACGTGAGGTATCGATGTGCGTCGGGGGTGACCACGATGGATGATGCATTTGGTGCATGTCAAGTTGAGGCATGCAATTTTGGCGGTCGTGAGAGCGCTCGGGTTGAGGGGGCGCGCAACTTGGATTGGGTATCAACAATGGGGCGTTCTGGACGCGGTTTCGGGCGCACGCATACGTTCGACGAGTCCTCCACGGGGACGTTGGCAGTGGTGAGCTCGCCAGTTCCAGTCACGACCCATACCCTCCCCAGTGGCTGTGCACCTGCCACGAAATCGGGGCCCTTCTGACTCATCGCATGGCCAACGTGGCATGCTCGGCGGCCCATCAGATGACCACGTCACCGAATTTCGCTGTGCCGCAGCTGCGCAGTACCGGTAAGCAAGTTCCTGAGTGCGACTAGCTGTATATCGTGATCAAGTGGGCCATAGGTTTCCGCTCCTGTTGTCGTTGAGTAACGTCCACGATTCTCTGCGCAACCATGTTAGCTCACTCGACGGAGCACTCCATACTGGTGGTTTTACGACTATCCCAGTGCTCACGTCCGGGAATTGATGGGTCATTATGCCTCCTGAGGTAGCCGCGACGTGTGAGTCTGGTAATTCAATTCATACGGCATACATATAGTAGATTTCGTCGAGTGGGAGGCTGGAACGGCCTGACATGACATGAAACAATCAATTGCCAGTGGCAAAGCCCATCTTGCGCCGAGCCCCGTCAGGTCCTTGTATCCTGTCCCCGATTTGGTGAGGCAGAAAGATTCCGTGCACACGATATGCCATAATACAATTATCGAGTCCTAAAATTGGAAGGTGTTGTACAACGAGACGTTTGATCACTACACCAACCTTATTGTGTGTTTTACATCCGTTTCTATTCGAGCGTGTACAACATCGTCATGTTACAGCTAGGATTCTGCTTCCATTTCGATATGGAATACCGCCGACTATTGTCGCGAGCACCCTATAAGACCTTCATGCTTCCGCAACATTTCTCCCCAAGCCGTTTCCCAACGTGTGTGTACTACCTACCCTCCAGCCAACGTTCTCTGAGAGCTTCACGGGCTATCCATTCTTTTCCTTCGTCTGAGACGATCCTGACATTTTTAAACACTACTTGCCCATCCCCGCACTCTCGTAATGCCATCATCATCCCCGGCTGTCACTATCAGCGTTCCCTACCATGCTTACTACATTTCACACCATCCTGAGGCCTGGATTGTGAAGACGAAACCCATGTAAGCAACCCGGAGACTGCGCCCGTTATCCCCATAAGCTTATCGAAACTTTTCAGACATAAGACGCGCACGTCCTGCACAAAGCTTATTGAACGCCAGGTCATCAAAGCCTGGAAGCATGTCACGGGCGCAACTCGTAAACCCCAGCGAGCGTCCTTCCTTCCACAGGACTTTGTCCTTGTCACGTCTCGCCGTCGCAGCGTGATGTTCCGTTAATCGTTCAATAATCTTCCCTCGATAATGACGCGTATGACTTTTGACATGATGGCCGTATGTGATGGCGCCGCGCGCTCATACTACTACTCTATGGTAATCCGCGTACTACGACAGACCCACGAATCTCCCCTTCCATCAGTTTTCCCAAACGGACATTAATATTTGTATCTGATAATTGTTTCCTTCTGACTTATTTACGGGCGACTCATGCATCACTCTAATCCTTGTATCGTTACTATGCTGCTACAATAGACTTTCTCGTAAAGTATCTAAGTAATGCATAGCGTCGGGGAGCTGTATCTCGAGCCGCATCTCCCAGCCAAAATGCACTCTAATAATGCATAAATCTTACAATACATCAACGCTTAGTATGCATTGCGAGAAAGTCTGCTGTACTGGCTTGTAAAATCGATTTACTTCTGTACTAGTAGCAACCTCCCTGATCCACATCCCATGCGATGCACATCATGATAAACTACAGACAGCAAGTAATTATTGAACGGCGGATGTTTGATTGATTTAGACTACATAATGGACATTCAATACATGGAGGTGAATTAAATCGAGGTTGAATCAAAGCCCTCCTGGCGCCCTGGATCGTATACAGACCACTCCTCGTTGTCGATGGCTTCTGGCCCCGTCATGCTCTGGTAGACAAGAGTGAGTAAGCTAATGTATTGGGATAAGTGAGAATACGTACGCGCAACAGGCCAAGCTGGCCGTAGATCGATTCCACCCGACGCAGAAGTGTATTCACCCACTCGTTCAATCTCCATTTATCAGCATTGGCCTCTTGGAGATATCGCTCAGTTTCGTCAAGCTTCCTCTTGGTGAGATCAAATTTTCTTTGAATCTCCTCCTTTTCTCCTTCCAAGAAGGTTATCTGAAAAGGCACAGTGTGAGTAGCGACTCCCACACAGAGTAAGATACTTGCCTTCTGACAAGCGGCCTTGAACTTGTGATAGTAGTAGTTTAATCTACCCCGGGATGTAGCTGTAGCCTGTAACAATTCCCCTATGCCTTCGTCTTTCAAACCATCTTCATCGAAAGCGATCTCGATATGGCTATCAATCGTAGGAGTTGGTGACGCATTACGCAAAGAAGTGGTAACTGCTGTACGATCTCCGTGTCGGGGATTTGATATGGGTGTCATATAGGGATTGAAAGATCTCGGTGCCACCCTAAGCACAAAAAGGGACAGTTCGGCGGTCAGCATCAGCTAAAGATATTGCATGGAACTTACGGGGTACAAGCTACCAGCTGAACAGTTTCAGTTTCAGGTTCTAAGACCATGTCGTGGCTGTCATTATCGCCACTGAAACCTTCAGCACGTATACATGATGGAAAAGGCACACACACTTACAGATCTGGACCCACTTCCGAAGCCACCGAGGTGGATTCAACGTCAACCACGATATCGTTGTTCGGCAGCTCTACCCTGCTCTGGGAATTGGACTGGCTAGATATCTCCACCACGTTGAAGCAACCAACCGGGTGGACACTTGGAGCGCTTTCTCCATTTGCTGTCACGGTCCCAGTGTATGACGAGCCATCGATAGATACCAGGCTTGTTTGGATACTCAAAGTTTTGGTTAGCCGTGGTTGAGTTTGACGCCGTAAGCTAAGCTCTCTTCTCTCTTGGTAGGACTGGAGAAGTAATGCCATCAACTGCCATGATAGTGTGAGTAAAGTTGACCAAGCTAAAGATCTCATATTTCATACCTCTTTCTTTGTGAGGGCCTTTCCTTTCGGGAAAAAATGACGTTTGGCTAGCGCGATAGCTCCACGATATTGTTGATCATACGGAATGTCTCCATAACCCCTCAGTTTGGGAAGGAACGTTGCAAGTCTGTCCATAGAGTTGAGCAAGTCCTTTGATGAGATACGTTGCCACCGACATTCTCTTTGCCTCTGGAAGTATCTTGATCACATCGATAGTGTGAGGATCGTCCTCTTTGGCGGTCAGTTCGGCATGACCCTTTTGAACCTAGAACCATTCATTTGCCTGAGACGCGGTTCCAATAGAGTTAAAGAGGAAATGGTTACCATGACGAGCAAGACGGCAGCAGCCTGCTCGACCGTCATCTTCCTCTGCCTAGTCTTCGTGCCTTTCCCTCGAGAGTTTACTGAAAAAGGTATGCATCGTCAAGTTGTACTAGAGACACGACGCATAGCCGAGATCGTTACCTCCGTCCACGAAATCGTTGAACTGCACCTCGAGCGGCGTATCGACATCCCTTTGGCCGCCGCCCTCTGCCAGAGCGTTCGCTTGCTTGTCGGCGATGAAAGCAAGTTCGGTGATCACTTCTGCTCGCAAGGTTTTTTTTTTGTTCGTGTTCATTGTCGTTGATGGAACTTTGGTATGGACTCACTAGCTGGGTTGTTTGCATATGCGATAAGTTGAAGGCTCCCTAACGCCCTAAGCTGTCGTCGGGCCGGAGGCATTCTTGCCAGGTTCGACTGGTCACGGTAGTTGCTTGATCTGCGTTAGATAGTCAAGTTAAACAAGTCGCATCTCCCCAGGGAACGGCCCCGCTTTATAATGAAAGACAAGTGGCTCAGTGGGGGTTGGGAGGCCGGGGGATCGCATCGTGATCTGTGGTTATGCTGTTTTCTTTGTTCCTTTGAATTGGTTCCCTTCTTTGAGTGACGTAGTTACGTCGTATCCAATCGACCAACACAATACGGCTTTGCACAAAAAAAGATCATAGTCGAGTGAAAAAGCGTAGCAATTCCCGAGGGCACTACGTGAGGAAGTTTACGGTGGGATCCATCGTCAGAGACTCTGGGAGCCTTTAGTGCTACTTCTCAGTTTCGGGCTGTGGATGTCTGGAGAGAAAGAGAAGAGTGACAGGCGTGAGACGGGCCTTTGTTCTCAGTTTTGATTGGGTGGCGGCGTTATCCAAACGAACGATTGTGTATTTAGTTAGATTCATTGTCATGTGTTACGATTTGGATTCATCGCCTCTCGTGCCCGAGGCCTCCCTGCGTACATATCGCAATGGATTTCTTTTGTCAAGCGTGGGGAGGAAGTTTCATGCCCTCAGAATCCCACTCGATAGACAATAATATTTAATAGTTGTCATAGATCGTGCCTGTTGCCATACGAGCTAACGAGTGTCCACTTTTATGTACATTCCTATTAAATAAGGTACTTAGTCCATTGACACCGCAAAGAATTAGAGCACGTAGCATAGTCATGGCTACAGCTCAAAATGATCAGCCCAATGTCGTAGTACACCTTCCCCCTCTAAATGGAACTTGAAGTGCTCGACGTCCCGACATACGATCATAGCATGTGCATTCCGGACGCCCGTAAAAAACGCGCGCTCTTTCCGCAACTGGGGTATTTTGTTCAGGTTCTGAATGCAACGACGCTGTACAGGACTGAGCAAAGCCTGGGATGGTGAAGGTCCTGAATCCAGGCTGACATTCACCACATCCTGTGGTGTCAGAGCGCCGTCGATGGGATCTTTGTTGGGCAGGGGTGAAGACGAAGAGGAAGTTCCCTGAGAATCGTCATACATGTCGAGAACGACGCTTTCGACATTGCTTTCTAGCTCTGCAATGATATGGGCAAGTCTCTCCTTGTTCGACCCATCAGCCTCGAGGGCCTTGAGGCGAGTCCTTGAGTTGCGTGATGAAATCGAGACACGGACGAGTGCGAGGGAAAGGAAAGTAGGAAATAATATTGGAAGGAGCGCGTACACAAGCTGGTAATAAGGCGTAGTCCATAAGCAGGCACACAGGAAGAAAGCTTAATGGACTCACGAGATTCAGGGGAAACCCACCCTGGAGCGCAGGCGGCAATGGGGGCCTCAGGGTTCGGATTCTCGTGAACCAGCTCGTCTTCTCTCGTTCTCGCGGTGGCGAAAGAGAGGATCCTATTGTGTATGACTTGACCAGGTGCTTGTATTCGTCGTGAACCTCTCTGGGGGACATTGAGTACTCGAAAAGTTGATGAGCGACGACAACACATACATTTCAAGACCATTCTTCTCGTATTCTGCAAACCAATCATTCTCCTCGATTGCCGCTGTGATATAAGGTACCGTGAGATCGTTAATCCTGTGAGAAAGTCAATATCATGTTTCTCATCGAGCTTGTCTCGACGAGAGCTCACGCATTTGCGTAGATCCTTATGTTGGGAAAGAGCAGAAGGGCTTGGTAAAATATGTGGTCTGCGCACACATTCAGAACTCACGATACTCTGGACAAACGAGACATACTGACCTGGGTCGGCAAGAACATCCAGGATGGGTCTACCCTTTGGTGACCACTTGTCGACACAGAAAAACTGCTCCCCAGTCCGCGATAGAAACCTCGGGCCGACATAATTTGCAATCGCAGAAAAGGTGGAAGGAAATCTAGGTATGCCGATGTGTGGCGTAGCTACAGTGTTGAAGTTGACGGGCATCACGTTCTCGAAGAACTTGTTCTGGTGCAAGATTCTTACAAGAGTCCACGTCAGCGCACTCGTGTATGGCGGGAAACGGGTAGCACATACCCAATGACGTATCGCGCGAGTAGACCACCTAAGCTGTAGCCCGTTATCGAGAAGCGAGTGACTCTCTTTCCCTGGTTCTCGTACTCCTTGATTTCTTCCAAGATCTATGACAGGGGTAAGGAACAGCATGAAGAGGAGAACCAGACAAAGAGATGCTTTACCTCCTGAGCGACCCTCTCACCCCCCCAGTCGATCCCATCGTATGTCGACTCGTCACGGTTTGTTTTCGCTACCAGGACGGCAAGTTCTGGCACATCGGAAACAGTGTTCTCTGGACTGCCTTTGACTTGACGGATTATTTTGTCCATGTGTGCAAGATGGGTGGGATTACCCCACATGCCATGGACAAGTACGAGTAGATGAATGTCTGTCATGAGGGTATATCTGGACGATGACCAGTCGTGAATCGGCGTGAACCGCTGAATGCCACGGTGCAGCAACACACCTTTAAATTGAAAAGAGTGAGAGGATGCCAACGGTCAACGTGCAAACTGCGAGACACAACTCGTCTGTTCGGTTTCGATCAAGAAGCTGTGAGGACCGCAGACATGCATTCAGCGAGTCTTCGGGCGTTGCGTCACCATTCGGCTTGATACTTATACCACAGCCCCGCAGTCGTGTGAGCAAGCCTCGATGCAGCGCCACAGCTACACTTTCAAGGGTGTTCCTTGTTCCGCTTCCCAGATCAGCGTAACACCCACGAATGATAAAACAGTCTTGCTCTGGTCACACTACCAGACACTCGCATGGCGGCGCACAGCAGAACACGAGCACCTCGTGCAAACACACCAAGACAGGGCATACAATTAACCAATACGTTATCGAAACAAGGTTTAGATGGCTCCGTACACTGAACATGCGTACGATACTGCCAATCCACATGGTCAAGCAGCCGAGGAAGGAACATCATACAAAACGACCAAGGATGTTGGCCAAGAAGCGCGCATCTGTTGTGCATCCAAGTAAACGTAACGCAAATCTTTGAAGGACTTGTCCTGGTACCGCTGCAGCTTCCCAGACTGACCGGGTCCACGGCGGACATTGTCAAGGGCAAGGATGCTCCGGAGTACTTGTACAACGAGTTTAGGTGCAATATCAGCACCTACGACCTTGAAGGCAACGTCTGCTCGGAGGTACCGTTCACGTGGGGTACGAGTCGCGTCGAAGGTGGCGGGATTCGGGAATGCTTCCTCCTATCGCCAGAAACTCAGAAAAGTGGAAAATGGATTAGATACAACCCACTCACGTTCATACCAGCACCGGCAACATCCAAGAAGTAGTGTTCACCTTGTTGGACTGCGAGAGAACCAACGGTGTGGTTTTTCTTCGCGATATAAGTGGTTCCCGCAAAGGGAGGGTCAATCCCTACATAGGTGAGTTATAAAGGATTTCATGCCCAATATGATGTACTAACTCAATGCTTCAATGACATATGCCTCAAGACCAGTCAGGTCCTTGGTGTCAACACTCCTTGCCTGGGTACGGAAGGTTGCGTTCTCTTCGGAGTCGAGGAGGAGGTTGACTACGTTCGTGAAGGCTACACAATAAAAAGTTAGTACATCGGCCATCCGCACTAACGTTTACACCTGCCTAGCGACAACTCTACAGTCACACCAACCAAAAGAGCCAGAATCTCGTTGACGACCTGTTCGTTAGAGTGGCCAAGCTCAAAAAGGCGCTTCAAGAGTTCGTTGTGATTACTCTTCTTTCTGCCAAAGACGGTCCCGAAGATCCCAGCAATGGAGATCTGCAGTGCGAGTAAGTGTGGGGATGTTGTTCCGATGCAAATAATCACTTACCCGAGACCCAGCAACACCGAAAGAGCTTTTGATGTGTTGAGACAGCTCCTCAATGTGTCCCTGGACCTTCTGTTTCAAGACCATGTACTTGGCAGGTTCGACATCAAGGAATATGAATCTACGAATGGCTCAGCTACACAAGAAGTTCAGTGTATATCTCCTTACTCGTAAATTTCACCCAGTATATTGTACAACTCCTGAGGAGTGTATACACCAGATTGCTGTTTATCCTTGAGCGTTATCCCAGCCTGAGGGAATTAGCAGTGAGAAAAAGCGCAGCATGGTACTCAGGGGAAAGCATACGCACGATTTCTGAGGCGGCCCAGTAGACAGGAACAAGTTTCAAAACATCAGCAACAATGTTCACGCTCTTGGTATTCGTGTTGATTAACGAGTAAGAGGCAGCCGAAATCAATTCAGCAGTTTTCTTGTAGAAGTACTGCCCGATCTTCTCGATAGCCTCAGGTGTTGGAGCTAAAGCGTTTATAAATTCCTTCTGCACTTGAGCCACGTCGGCAGACGCAGAGAAGAACCTATCAAGTTCCCAAGCTTCAGGCTCTGAAAATAAGCGAGGATGTAAATGACTCACCCTTTGCCCTTCACGACCTCACTAGCACGCTGCTCGCACACCGCAGTGAAGTTCTGTACATCTCTGAGTACCTCCCCAACCTCGACATAACCAGAAACATTGGTAGGTGGGGTACGTTCCCTTGGGCGCTCCAGTGAGTAGCCGTCCAACTTGCCTAGGTCCTTGAGATTTTTCTCCATGGCCTCCGGGTGCATGAGAGGGAACCAAGTGTACACCGACTTCTCGTCGTAGTCGTTTGGCAGAGTGCGAAGGAATAGACGTCCGAGTGTGGAACCGAAGCCCCAACCATTGGGATCACGCTGACAATCGGCAAAGCCCCAAGACGTCATATTGTAAGGGGTGAAGTCGTCAGTGTAGAATCGGTCCCCACGAGTGAGAGCAATGGCATCCGAAAGGATGGCACGAGAGATAGTGTAGCCAGGGCAGAGACCTGCACCTTCCATCACAGGTTTTGTATCCTCAGCTTGGAGACCGACATACAACTCCAAGTTGTCAATGTGTCCGTAGAGCTTCTCCGCTGCTGCCGCCACCTTTTTGTCTGGGTTCCATTCCTCAAAGCTCGAGTACGCTAGTCATTCTTCATTAGCAATGGTTCGCAGACAAACCGTGCCCAAATGCGCACTTTTCAAGCCCAAGAATTTCCGAAAATCGTTGAGGGAGCAAACACCCCAAGTACGGTTGGCTTCAATACCCATGATTTCGTTCAGCCTCATGATTGCTGGTGTACCGCGAGCACCAAAGGCAGCCGCATGATGAGACGTCCTAGATATGTACGTGAGCTGCTGCGGATATCGCAACGGAAGTCACACACGAGTTCTGCAGGATGTTTGCGAGATCCGAATCTTTGAAAGAACCATTCTCTTGGCGTTGTAAGCTACGCATCAATCAAGTCAGCGAGAACACACTGGAACCAAACCCATGACTCACTCGTCAAACGTCCAATGCTCGATGCCAGGTTGAGCTGCCTCGAGTGTGGCTGCCTTCTTGTAGAAATCTGCAACGGTGATTTGCTCAGGATCCTTTCCCGGGAAAACCTTTGCAAACTGGCGCCTAATCCACTCCTCATCCTCAAGGGAAGTAGTGGCGTGCCATCTGTACAAACAATTGAACTATCAGGAAATGGTTAGCTCCAGCTGTAGCACGAATTATAGTCCACGAACCTCAACACTGCATGCATTTCCGCGACCACGCTCGAATAACTTGTGATCATTGGTACGCATTTCGCCGAAAGGTTCCAAACTCCAGCTAGAGCCTTGCCGAACAAGACCCAGGATTGAAGAGAAGTAGTCGGAGAATACGACTGCAGCGAACCAGGCGCAATTACAGAGGCGTGTAATCTGGAAGATTTCTGTGGTGCATCATTCTCAGACGATCGATGCCAGGAGTGCACGGAATTCGCGAACCTTCTTCTTGTTTCAACAGCTGGGGAGAATTAGGCGACAGTGTGGACGGATCGACCCAATTTCCCCGCTCATTGATCTCCAAAAGACGACGGGCAATGTACTAGAGGAAGGTCATGAATATGTCTTAGGCCCGGATGCTCACAGGCTTACGTTATGATTGCGATTGAACAGGACAAGGATCACCGCACTTGCAGGGGGGAGGAGAAGCAAACGATCCTCAGCAAAGGCATCGGGATGGAGACAACCTCGACCATCTTTGATTCGGATCTGGACCACGTGTTAGTGTACATGTAGGTTTGGAACGCGGAAGCGGCACCTGGTCTTGCGCGGCTTGGTCATTACCATACAATGGGGCGAGATCAACATAACCGGAAGTCATGTTAATGTTCACATTTTTGTGATCAGTTCGGAAGACGCTGTGAATAACAAGAGCAGCAAAGGAAAACATCAAAGACGATAAGCCAGCAGGGTGTTCGCGGAACTAGGGCGACGTCGTTAACCTCGGCGGAAGAATCTGCTACCAATGGGATATTACCTCGTCCCGGCGGAGCAACGTGTCGAATACCAGACCAGCATCAGGCAACTGATTGCGTGGAAGGGGATTAGCCTGTTGCACGGAACGTGAATATGGCGTCCCGGCCTTGCCCAAGTCTGGACAATCAGGATTGTTGTTGGACCCGTCCGCCGTGCGGAATGCGTATTCAGGACCAATGAATGTCGAGGCAGGATGAGGAAGATCATTGTACACTTTGGGTGGATGTGAATGACAAAAATGAGAATCATGCAGATGGGTACCCACATGTCTGGATAACAAAGCTCTGAGCAAGGTCTTGGACTTTGCCTGATGGATGCTTGGCCATGAAATTCAAGATATGCTCAAGCTGAACAATTACAGGATAAGGATGTCAGGGAATATCTACGGACGAAGCTTGATTGTGAACTCACCAGCATCTTTCGGTCATCAATGGCACCCGAGTGCGCGACGACGTCGAGGACAGCAGACTGCAGGAAATGTCGAATTAGCTTCCAAAGCTGGGAGGAGGTGACTCACGAGCGTCGATTCATTTATGTCCTCAGCAGCGCGCCTCGTCTACAGTTACATTGAGATAATTGCAATAACCTCGACTGAGATGTGCATACCAGGTCTTTGACGGCTGCGAGGGCCTTTGCCGTCGCGGATTCACTCGACGAGGAAGTCGCAGCATATTCAGCGACGGGCGAGGTCTGGCCATTCTGATGAATGACATTACGCGATGTGTGAAAAAGGAACACCCACAGGTTGGCTCTTGGTGGAGAATCGTGACGAAAAGGACCTGTTGAGAGCGGACATGGTGGACGGGGGTGGAGATAGGAAGGATTGTTCGAGTGCTACTTATAGTTCCCGGAACAGAGCTGCTACCAAGAAAGGGCGAAAGATCGATTTTGCGCCCGAGAAGCTGAGCCGAAGAACGCCCAACCGCGTTCTGATGGCCCTTTTGTTCCGACCGTTAGTGTAATATTACCCCGCGGCTAGAAGCATCGCCTATCGTTGCACGAAGGTGATGCGAACTGCCGCATCAGCAGTACTTGGCCCGCAAATGTGCAGCTGTTTGCGGAGTGGCGGGTGGTGACATGACGCTGGATAGCGGACACAAGGGGTCGTTGCAGCACGATCTTGGTGACAGTTCTAGACTTTTCCGACGTCTCGGTAGCCGGCTTAATGACGCATCAGGCTGCACCCAGTCGCGGTGGCGCGAAGAAGCGGCCATCTGGGAGTTTTGGTCTAGTAATAAACAGCATGTGAACTAGTAACCACACGTTAATATTTCAATGGGAACTCTTATTATGTAATCAAATCTTCGCTCTCCTCCGCGTCCATTCACCGCTCGGCCAAGGATGGATTCTTCTCAACTCTATCATATCAAACAACAGTTCACTCTCGGCGCTTACCCCGCTCTCATCCAAACACCACCACCCGACCCCTCGTCACCAGACTACATCCCAACTATCCTGTACAAGGCCCGTGCTCAGCTCGCGTCGGGTGATCCAGCATCCGCTCTTGCCTTGATCCCAAACGAGTCGGACAATGTCGCACTTCGCGCCGTCGCTGCATTAGCCCAGGGCGAGCAAGGTCTTGAGGCCCTCCGCGACATTTGTGTCGAGGTCGAGGCCGAAGGAGACGAACTCATCGGGGAATGGGAAAGGGATGTGGTGACTGTATTGGCAGCTACAGCATTTATCCGTGCAGGCGAGCTCGAGGAAGCTCTCGAAACACTGCGTGATTCCGCCACGGCCGGCAACGAGTCGTGAGCAATCCTGTCGCATTTCATCCAGTCCTCGGCTGATTTTTCCTTCCACAGGTCTGCTGTCCTCGCTCACATCTATTTATCCCTCTCCCGACCAAACACCGCTCGAAAGATACTGTCGACAGCACTGCAAGCTAACCCAGATGCCCTTGTCTTACAGTTATCCGAAGCCGCTATCTCTCTGGCCACCGGCGCCCAGGGAACAAGTGGTAAGTCGATTCCTGAAGTTTGTCCTTCGCCCCAACTAAATCTGGCGGCTAGGGGAGCCATATGCCTCAGCAATTTCCTTTTACACAGAGCAGCTCGCAAATCCCTCCGTGTCTTCAGCTGCCTTGCTCGTTGGAAGGGGGGTGGCACGCATTTTGCGCGGCGAATTGGCAGCTGCACGAAGTGATCTGGAAGAAGCCGAGAGTGTCTTGTCACGCGCGCAAACCGATCGAGGAGTAGACGAGGTCCTTGCTGCGATGACCGTCGCCGCCGGTCTCGGTGCAGGAAAACGCGGCGAAGCAGAGGAGCTCTGGAGGTAAGTTAATTTGTATTGATCACCGGTTCAGAGACGATGCTCAGGAAATGTCTCCTTCGTAGTCGGTTGTCAAGCCAATACCCTTCACACGCAATGGTTGCCGACCTCGGTTCAAAAGCAGACCTTTTTGATTCGTGTGCCACAAAGTACGAGATACCACCGCGTGCTGTGGCCGTTGCTTCATGATCCCTTCATGAGCAAAGCCCGTCAACTAGACTTGTTGCCACAGAAAATGATTGTATTCGCCCACATGAACAATACCGACTGAACTTCTTCAACTGAAGACAATGGGGGGTCGAAGTTGGGTCGTGTGCATGAGATTTCTTGATAGGTTTGCAGCACAACCCAAGTGCCAGAATCTCTCCGTGTGAAGTATCCGTGCGCTCAAGATGATTATGCCCGCTCAAGAATATCTGCCAAACCCTCCGTTTCATAGGTTTGAGGACAAAAACACGCACGTATTGTGCAACTTCCATCCTATTGTCTCCGATGAAAAACTTGCTCTGTGTGATTTTTTTTTTTGCTTTAAACAGGTCGCTTGGCCCTCGCATTAATATATCTTTGTTATCTCAAACGATTACCCTGATACATTCAGCCCGCTCGTCCAATCCATCGCCGCCCTCCAGAAGAGGCTACATGCACGAAAGCAACCAGTTGACTATGTGACATTAACCCACTCATGTTGCTAATGGTTACTGATAATTCCTCGCGGTTCTTTCCCCGCGTCTATATATTGTTGTTCTCTTTATCGCCAGGATTAGTCCGCACAAGTATTGAAAGAAATTGCTTGCCACACCGAATGCGGACTAGATCGCGGGGTGGCTACCGCCCTCCTACGGAATCGTAATTTCCAAATAGTATATGATCAAATTCGTTTCCAGGGTGATTAATGGCGCTGAGCTTTGCGCACAACCTATTAGAAGGCTAATCACTGTTCCACTGAGGATGGGTTGCGCTCATGGAGCCCTAAGGCATCCAAAAACTCTTGAATTTCGTTTTGGCGGGGGTCGTGATGCCTGGGAGTTAAGCAGCGTAAGCGCGCCTTCACTCGGGAACCCTTTATCAACGTCAACTTGGACTTGTTCTCGGTGTACGTATACATATGCCGTGTCGTACGTGTACGATCTTGTGCGATGGGTTCCACATGGAGAGGGATCCACAGTTGGCTTATCTTTGGTCTTTAGACGTTCCATCAATAATGCGCTCATCCCAGACCGAGGCACCGGGGGCTCGTCATTCGATGAGTTGCGCTTCAAGTAAGGTCTGGTTAAACATACTAAAACGCAAGAGGTTCGTGTTGCGATTTCTCCTCCCAACTCCGCCCGTTGCTAACTGGTTCATGTGTGATGCTTCAGATGTCGTCGGACAATGTACCACCTCGCCCTTCTGTTGTACCCCAGGCTCGAGCGAGTCCGACGCCTGATTACATGAAGGATCTATAACTCGAAAAACGTACAAGCTTCCATACCCAGAGACCGAGCGGGTTTTAATCCGTAGGCTTAGAGATGTTGTCAGGTGTGAAAGAGGAGACCAAGGGGTACGTTTGCTTCAGTCCATGCTTCACCGTGTCGCGTGCATGTCCGAGTCTGACTTGCTCTCCGCGCGCGCACGTGTGGTGGTCAGATGTATTCACCAATTTACTCAACTACCACGCGATACGCATGTGTGCGCGGCTTCCGAAGGGAATTGAGCGCAGCGGTGCTTGTGTTGTTGTTTGTGGGTCGGGGAGTCTATAAGCGTTTCTCGGTAGTGCATCCTTTGCTTTTCCGTCGTGTTTTCATCTTCGCCTCGTTTCATGAAAGCGGGATGCTGATGTATAGGGGGCATGGGTGAACAGACGCCCGGACGCGCTCAAGGTGTTCGCGGGTGATACGGCGTTGCCGGGAGGGGCAAAATCGACGCGCAGGTGTAAGCTAGTCCAGACCGCCGGCCGCTTGGACCGTTACGCCAAAAGGTTGTAATACTAAATGCTTACGATTCAGTATCCATATATGCTAGTTATAGGTACCTAGGTAAGCTGTAGGCTTACAGCAGGATGTAACGGTGGAGGGTGTGGCCGTGAGTTGTGCTCGTCTCGTCCGGGTTTGTGCCGTTCCGTTGGCGTCCTTCTCATGAGTCATGTGATTGGTACATTCTTTTGCCAATCAGTTCTCTTAAGGACTGGTGGACAAAATTGTGGGAGAGGGGGACAGCGAGAGGGAGGAAGTAGATGAGGAATGATTCAGAGTGGTAAGACGGAGTCGTCATGGCACTGTAGGCTTAGCCATAATCACCGGGCACTTTTTGCTCGACTGAGTGGATGAAGCAGGTCTATATGGCCTCACCTGAAGAAGTAACGCTGCGTGAGATCAACGATACTGGCCATTGGAATAGCACTCGGAGAAGGCAACGCGTGGGGAGAGCATGGGGGATATGGCCGAACTCGGGGATCCAGTTCCTCGACAACCGCCGTAATACAGTACTAGTATGGCTGCATGAGGTCAATCCTTGACTGGAGCAATAGTAGTTTGAGTTGTTATTTTCGTTCCATCTAAGTTGGCCACACATCTGGTTCTTGGTTTTTGTATATGTAGATGGTTTATGTTTCGCCTTTAGACGTTCCATCAATCATGGGGTCAAGTTCCGGACCGGTCCGTTGTCTGCTGACAGTTCGACATCGATGCCTGCGGGGTTGCCTGCGGGCATAAGGTCCACGCCCGTTGATCATTGATCGACGAGGTTCCAGTCTTGAAATATCTCATTGCAATGCCTGACGGTGGGTTTGCAGACATCTATAATCCTCGCAAGGTCCTCGATGACCCCTCTTTTCGTGTCATCGGGCCAAACGAGACACCATCTCCTGGTGTTAATATTGCAGCGTTCTACAATCCTGGGCACGAAATCCATCTTGTCGAAAAACCACGTCCCAAGCCTGGCCCCGATCAGGTCTTGCTCCATGTGCGTGCTACGGGAATTTGTGGGTATGTGCGATGGTGACTTGCGCGCTCGATTTACATATTGGCTACTGGTTAACAGGAGTGATGTGCACTTTTGGAAGCATGGTCGTATCGGTGACTCGATGGTTGTGACAGACGAAGTGAGTTTATCATTCTTGTTTGCAGGAGGGTAATCAAGTTACCTGCTGCAGTGCGGCTCCGGCCACGAGTCTGCTGGGGAAGTCGTGGAGGTTGGAGAAGGCGTCACGCAGTGGAAAGCAGGTGAGCATGCGCTAGGACGAAACTTGGTGATCCAGCTCAACGACACGCTCAGGTGATCGCGTCGCGATCGAGGCAGGTGTACCTTGCTCCAAGCCATCGTGTGACTACTGCAGGGTCGGCAGGTATAATGCATGTACGCGCCATAGCTATATGCCAGGTCCAAGCATTCCCGAATGCTGACACAGAACATGTAGGCCCTGACGTTGTATTCTTCTCGACTCCCCCTTTCCACGGTGCGTTGGAGGTCGTGAACTGGAAGTAACGTTTTAATCTTGTGTCGCGTTTAACAGGGACACTCACCAGATGGCACCTGCACCCTGCTGAATGGCTTCATCGTCTGCCCGATTCAGTCTCATTCGAGGAGGGCTCCTTGTGCGAGCCCCTAGCTGTTGCGCTGGCCGGTATCGAGCGCAGCGGCCTTCGTCTTGGTGACTCCACTCTTATTTGGTACTTCGAATTTATGAATCGCACCCGTATCTACCTGAAGACTTCTCAGTGGTGCTGGGCCGATCGGTTTGGTATCCTTGCTGTCCGCTAGAGCAGCTGGAGCAGAACCGATTGTTATTACCGACCTACTCCAGAGCCGCCTTGATTTCGCAAAGAAGCTGGTTCCTGGTGTCCGTACGGTACTCATCGAACGTGGATCGACCCCAAAGGAGTCCGCTGAGAGGATCAAAGCAGCGGCTGAAGGGCCTGTCAAGCTTGCTCTTGAATGTTCGGGCGTTGAGAGTAGTATACACACTGCCGTCTACGTGAGTGGAAACAATTTTCTGCGGATCAAAATTTCACGAAGAACAACGACATGCAGTCTGTGCAATTCGGCGGCAAGGTCTTCATCATCGGAGTCGGCAAAAACGAACAAGTGGTAATGCATTGCTTGACCAACATGCCATAATCATCTACATCAACCTTCACAGTTCCCATTCATGCATCTCAGCGCGAATGAAATCGACGTCAGCTTCCAATACCGTTATGCAAACCAGGTAAGGACACGATTTAATGCCACTCAACTGCCATCACTTACGGGATCTTTCCCAGTATCCTAAAGCGATTCGGCTCGTAGCGGGTGGTCTCATCAACCTCAAGCCCCTTGTGACCCATCGGTTCAAGCTCGAAGACGCTGTGTCGGCATTCCACGTCGCAGCGGACCCTACACAGGGTGCCATCAAGGTTCAGATCCATGATTAGTCAAGCTATGCTGGTGAACGCAATATGAAAGCTGAATCGTTGAAATTTGTGCTGTATCGTATTACTGAGTGCAACAAAACCGGATATGTCGTGAAATTATTCCTTGCTTGCCCTTTGGTATCGCAAGTCATTGAGAAATGCTCTGAAACGGCATTGTTGTCAAGTACGACAAGATCACGTGATTACTCAATTGGAACGTCAACATAAACTCAGTTGTTTCTTCACCTCTCTTTACAACGTATCATCACGCACACTTAAAGGCCGCCATGGCGAGCCCCAGCAAAATTCGTCAACGAAAGACAATCGGCGCTCTTCCGCGAACAGAAAGCTACGACAGAGACGACGAGGATCATGTTGACGTGTTGTATCGCCATGCAGTGCGTATTGCAGACCCGCGTTCTTGATGTGTTAGCCGACTATGTTCCCCTCCGCAGCACACGCGAAGCGCGTTCGAGCAGGCTTTAGACACCCCACAGGCAAGTGCTGCAGTCGTGGGTGTCCTCACTGCCGTCGCCTTCATGCTACGATTCTATAAAATCAACCAACCTGACCAAGTAGTGTGCGTGTGTTCTTCATTGACACCCTCCTCAGAAGCTCGAACTCATACACCCCACTAGCTTCGATGAAGTACACTTTGGCAAGTTTGCCTCCTACTATATCCTTCGGCAGTATTATTTCGATGTGCATCCACCCTTCGCAAAACTTCTTTTTGGGCTCGCGGGATGGTTCGTCGGCTTTGATGGTCACTTCTCGTTCGAGAACATTGGAGACAGCTACACCGAGAACCACGTACCCTACGTTGGCATGCGCGCGCTACCGGCCATTCTTAACAGCCTAACCGTTCCCGTGGTGTATGCCATCATGAAAGAAACCGGTTATTCGACCATTGTTGCTGCGTTCTCTGCATCTATTGTCCTGTTTGGTGCGTATATCCTTTCTGCATGAGCTGCCCACCGCATCGATGTTCATAAGCTTTAACCTAGACAATGCACACATTGCGCAGTCTCGGCTCATTCTTCTCGACGCCACCCTTATATTCTTCATGGCCCTCACAATCTACTCATATGTACGCTTCCGTAAATTGCGTTACTGGTATGTCTAACGTGTTGCGCATCAATGCATATATGTACTCATTTCACCACAGGGAGTTTTCGGTAGAGTGGTGGAGCTGGCTCATTGCTACTGGGTTCTTCATGGCTTGTACATGGGGTTCCAAGGTCAACGGTATCCTGACGGTCGTCACTATTGGGATCGCTGTCCTGATCGATTTATGGGACATATTGGATTATCGCAAGGGTCACACTATGGTTAGTGGTGTTGTCAGTCAGCGCAAGCCGTTCTGCACACTGAATTCCCTAGGACCACTTTTGGAAACATTTTGCCGCTCGGGCGGTCGGCTTGATTGTCATTCCATTCATTATATATCTCTCGTTCTTTTATGTGCACTTCGCTGTCTTGATCAATTCGGGTCCTGGTGATACGTTCATGAGCCCCGCTTTCCAGGAAACACTCATTGGTAATGAGTTGCTGGTTAACAGTCAAGGTCAGCAGTGAGCCTTGAAATATTTCCCTTGTTCTAATGCCCGTTCATAGACCTCCATTACTACGACATTGTCACGATGAAGCACAAGGATACCAAGGTCTTTTTGCACTCACACCCCGACAAATATCCCCTTCAATATGATGACGGGCGTATCAGTACGCAAGGTACGGCGCATCGATATACTCTGTGAACGTAGTGCCTGACCTGGGGTTAGGCCAGCAAGTGACAGGTTATGCGCATGACGACACAAACAACCAGTGGCAAATTATTCCAACAAAGGCGCTCCCTGAGGCTGGTCGCGGACGAGCTGTGCACCACGATGATGTCATCCAGCTACTACACGAGAACACGCAAACGCTTCTCCTGACCCACGATGTCGCGTCTCCTTTGATGCCTACGAACCAAGAATTTACTACGTGGTCAAAAGATGATTACTCCCGTCATAATGACACATTATTCATCCTCCAGCTTGTCGACGGTAATCCAGGGGACGTGTGGAAGAGCAAGTCAGGCCACTTCAGACTCGTGCATGTGCCGACCAGGGTATCTATGTGGACACATTCGCAGCAGTTGCCAGAGTGGGGATTCAAACAACAAGAGATCAATGGTAACAAGAACCCGACAGATAAAAGCGCTGCTTGGTTTGTTGATGATATAATCGAGAGTGACAGTAAGTTCGTCAATTCTCAGATCCTGATGTCTTATATGAATGTCATATCAGGCAACCTTGACTTCGCTAGGGAAAGCAGTGTCCCGCGAGAGCCCAAGAAAATGAGCTTCTTCACGAAATTTGCCGAGCTACAGCTACTGATGCTCCAACACAACGCCGGTCTTACTGCATCACATCCCTACGCCAGCGGACCAATCAACTGGCCGTTCCTCCTAAGTGGCATCAGCTTCTGGACAGAGAACGATAGCCAAAAACAGATTTACCTAATCGGTAATATCGTTGGATGGTGGTCGTGTGTTGTCGCCATCTCGATCTATGTGGGTATAGTTGTTGCTGACCTTCTGGCACGGCGACGTGGACTCAATCCCGTCCCCGATCGTAAGTTTTTGTCACCCCCTTTAAAGGCTAGCCTGATCGCTTTGCAACAGCTGTTCGCAACCGCCTGTGGAATTCTGGAGGTTTCTTCCTGCTTGTGTGGGCGGTACACTACATGCCGTTCTTCCTTATGGGCCGTCAGCTCTTTATTCACCACTACCTTCCTTCGCACCTCGCATCGGCAATGTTGGCTGGCTCGGTGCTGAGTTTCGTTTTGTCTGATTCTATCAACTACCCTATATCTGTATCCGGACGTATGACGAGGATGCAGCCTACGCAATATGCGGACCTTGGAGTGAAGGGTCCAGCACTGGTTGGAATCTTTGCTGTTGTGATGTTCGCAGTGTTCGTGTACGTTGCTCCTCTGACTTATGGGACACCAGGGTACGTCACTCGAGTTTTTTTATTGGTTCTGTGTTTGTTAATTGATATCGGCAGCCTTGACGGCGAGAGTGTGAACTCGAAGCGTCTCTTATCCTCGTGGACCCTTCATTTCGCTGCCAAAGCCACAGGTGATGCAATTTAATGGATCAAGGACTATTTCAATATTGGAGCAATTAGCGATGTTGTACATAGTTTATATTGGCTTGCTAAACACGACGAAAACTGGCATTCGACGTTTGAGGTTGTTGTGAGGTTTATTTCAAGTTTGAACACGCGTTAGACGACAAGGGCGTCAGATGCAACCTGTTTGGCTGGCCGACTTTACGACCAACTGGCAATATTAACCCGAACAACCGAATATCGGTTCACCAGTGCCAAAATGTTCAATGCCCCACGACTTGCGCAGCGGTACGGCACAACACCCGTTAACGGTCTAGGAAGTAGTTTCGTCGACGAAAACCCACTTGCCGTTTCGATTTACGATGACCCGTGGAGCGCTGCGCCATCACCCTCCCCGCCGCCTGTCAGTACTGCAACCTCGGCATTCAGCTCAGTTATAGGTAAAACATCTGGGGAAAGTGCAGCTTCACGTGCTTACACAGTCGGGCTTTCAGCCGATGCAGCGGTGCCCGAGACGTACCACAGGGCCTTTGCAGCCGTGGACACCATCAGTTCGGGGGAGGTGTCAGTCAACGCGCTTTCGCGAGTCCTTGCTACCTCTTTGCTCCCAGCTGCAACCATTGATAGGGTAAGGTTTTGATTGGACGAGGCTATCCGAGATGTTGATTAGTCTGGTAGATCGTAAACCTAGTCAGCTCGAAACCCCGAGTCTCGAGACTCGAGTTCTTTGTAGCTTTGGCGTTGGTTGCTCTGGCACAGTCGGAGAAAGGTATGTCCGCTTTCTCGCACTACTGCGATGTCCTCGACCTTGAGACGTATCTGGCAGACATTAGCATTGAGCAAGTAGCTGCCCTCGGGGCCGAGAACAATTTGCCCATTCCCACTTTGAACCTTGATGCGCTACAACCTAGCACTTCCGCCTACAGCACCCCGTATCCATCGTACAGACAGAATACCGTCAGACCCACCCTGCCCAGTTACCCAACAGAGGACCCTTGGAATATCCCTCGATACGTCGGAGGTCCTTCTGATCTCAACCCCCCATGCAGTGCCACCACTGTAAACGGCGCATCATCCACTTTGTCCGGGTCTGGCCTCCCCAAAGATTGGTGGAAGAAACAGGAAATTGTCGCTGTGACCATTCAAGGACAGCAAGGACACCTTCTGAATAGATATACCGTGTATGAAATCTCAACGGAAGTGAGTGCCTGGTATCGACTCTTTCGCGGCGTCAACTGATGAAGTCATGGATCGATAGCGCGGCCCTCCTGTCCATCGTCGTTATTCCGAATTTGTTTTCTTGTGGGATTGTCTGGTCCGACGATACCCGTTTCGACTCCTCTCTCCACTTCCACCGAAGCGAATACAACGTCAGTGTTCAATATCATCGTTTTGCTAGCCCTTTGGCTGACTTTGCCATCTTTGGCAGCTGATGCGGAATTCCTCGAGCAGAGAAGGTACGCTCGATGGGCCCAAAAATTCGTTGTAATTTCTTTCTTATCCGTGGTTACCTAGGAAAGGCCTTGCAAGGTTCCTTAACTCAGTGATGTGGGTGCCTTCGATTGTGTGAACGAGCGTTCTCGATCAACGATTGCAGAAACCACCCTGTGATCAAAGAAGATGGTCTTCTTTCTACATTTTTGACGGACCTGTCCTTTGAAATGTGGCGCAAACAGAATACGGTCTCTCTTGAGGAGGAGTCCACCAGTAAGCGAGTCGACCGGATAGAGGAAATGTCTATTCCCAGTGATCTTGAAGAGAAACTTGCGTAGGTGGTGGATCACTAGAATTCTCGAGATACTGACATTTGCGTTCCAGAGTCGTCCGTGGAAAGATCAACCCTTTGATTGAACAATGGCAAAAGATATGTATACTCACGGAACGCATCATAAAGAGACGTGAATCAGCTGCGGTATGGGTTCCACCAAATCTTCGCCCTACTTATGTGCCGGCTCACTCCATATTTCCCTTCTGGTCTAATCTGTTGCCAAACGTTCCTGGTACCCCTGCATCGACATCACCAATGTCGGATTCTGGCCATTTCTTACGCACTGATGGCTCTTTTGAACCTGATGTGTCCGGTGTGCAGGCTGACCTGGCACGCCTGACGAACGTTTTGAGAGTCGTTGTTGAAGTTAATGAGAGGTGTTGGAGAGGCGACGATTGCGAGTTTTGCGACGGCGTGCGGTATGGAATTGGACGCGTTGCTGAACATACGCAACAGCAGTCTGATCTGTTGGAGCAGCGCGTACGTCCCCCTTTGTTTTTTCAGGTCGAGATCAGGACTGAATTCATCAGACACACACTCTGCTACGGTCGACGCTGGAGTCTCTGAAGGTAACCTAAGCGATTAACGTTTTGTTGGCTGCTTATTTACAATGAGTTATCAGAGCCAACGAGACCTCTATATAGCTACGCGGGATCTCTTCGTCAGGCATGATCGTCTTGCGGTTGATAATGTTGAGCGTCTCAAGAAACGGGTGGACTCGAATTCAATGAAGCTTGAAGGCATTAAAGGGGTTCAGAAAGAAGGATGGCAAGAGGACGCCGATAGAGTGCTCGTCCTCATCGAGAAAGACCAGGCAACTATTGCATTACTTCTTAACCGACGAGTGTTCATTCGAGCAAGGTGAGCATGTTCAAACCATTGATGGGTCCATCGCTGACTGTAGCGCCTGTACGGAAGCATGTGGCATGAACTACGTGTCGTGCTTCATAACAGGGAGAACGCGCTTCTTTCGAGGCTGGTGCAGACATTGGCGCACGAAGAGCAAATGTTTACTGATAGCATTTTGGCCAATTGGGTGTCATTGGGGAATGCTGCCGACGAGATGCCGTTAGAATAGTGATGACTAGCACTGCTGCTGCTACTTGATGCTTTGATGTACATCTTGATTTTTGAACTGAGACGGACCTTGCATTCGGAACATCTGAAGGAAAGTCCAACATTTGACAAAGCTCTATCACGGACACGTCGAGACCCCATAACCCACACCATCTATCCCACGCGCCATGGAAGGCTTCGACGACTTGCTTGCACCCTCGCGAAACATACTCGAGGAGAACCCGTTTGAAGACCCATTTTCCAAACCACGTTCGAGTTCTCCGGACCCTTGGTCCAGCTTCGGGCAACAACAACAATCGCTACCCCACTCCGATATCGACTACTTCAAATCGGGTTTCGAGGACCATCCAAGCACGACAGACACGACCGAGTCCTATTTCACGAGTGATTATAGTCATGGCGATCAAAGCAGCGTCGCCGCGCCAGCCGACCCGCTGGATGCAGCTACAGTGACAGCAGAGGACCACGAAGACGAGCAGAGCGCAAGCCATAGCGATGCACACCCGGATACAACGACGTCACGAACGCCCGGGTTTGAAGTGTTTA
>JBBPRX010000007.1:0-48572 GCA_038093195.1 Boletus fagicola
CGATGACGATACTACTGCTCTAGTGAATGGTGAGGTTGGAGGGATGACCGGGGACCCCAACAATTCAATTGACAATGAAATGGATGTGGGCTTTGGTTGTCCTCGCATCTCTAATCGTGCTGCTCGGTCCTTCACTGTGCACAGATAGTCGACTTACTCGCATTGTGTCCGCGCTTCTTTCTCTCGCGATGCGCAACAAGAAGAGCTCTGTTCGTGCTCTCGCCTCTCTTCTGTGGAGATGTGTTGCTTGGGCATACCTTCAACCACCTTCGGACTTGTATCCTGAAGACGGAGAAGGTCACGAAGAGGTCGGTGAGGAGCAGGATACCCAACTAGCCCGAGAAAGCTTTTGGAAATTAGTCAAGTCCGTGGTCGATATGGGGACAGGTGTCTCGACTGTGGCAGCGCTCCTTGGAGATGACTGCGACTCCGAGGATCGATTAAGGAAGGCTCTACGCCTTGTCAAGACCATGCTCAATAAAGGTGGCCAAACCTCTCTCGATGCTATAGACATTGCAAAGCTTCTCGTCAACTGGGAGAGTAATGGCAAATCTTGGTCCTCAAACAACTTGTTGCCGCATTCGCTGTTTTCCTCAAATCCTGGGTTGCTAACTGCTGACTACAAGACGCTCTCCACCGCTGTGAAACCGATATTCGACGAATGTCCGCAATTGATCGATATTCGACCTTTGACTCGTGATCAATTGTCTAGGGATTGGGTATTCAACGAATTGATAGAGATCTGGAGAGCTACCCTGGGTTGTTTGGAGATACCTGATAACTGCTTCTTACCGGTAAGTTTTACTGATTTGTACAATTCGTAGCTCACGAATAGGGCCAGTCCGAGACGCTTGCAACTTGGAATGGGCTACTGAATGCTAATGTGACCGTCCTCCTCGGTCGGTAACTACTCATTGATATCCTCCATTATCTTACTGACTCTCTGGTGTTCAGATGGTGACGACCATGATGGTGTCATCGAATTTGCCTCTAAAGCTGTTAGCGTTCTCGCAGAGATTCTCCGTGACTCACAACTAGACCTCGCCTTGATCGCTTGTCCAACTTCGAGAATTGGTTCACACTCACAGGCAACCAAAAGCATGCCAATGCGGTCTAATTCTGTGATGAAACTGGGTGCCGTCAGAGAACTCTGGGCATGCATGCGGACCACCTTTCCAAACAATCTGCTTCACGCGGGTGGTGCAAAGCTGCTGGGGTGCCTCGTCGAGGATGAGTCTGAACTTGTCTGGGAAACTGATACTCTCGATGCTGCAAGGGAGGAGTGGGCTAAGCTGTGTGCAGAGACCCTGGCCGTTTGTGAAGTCGAGGAGATGGAGAAGTTCTGGGCGAAGTGGTTGCAATCTTATGCGACCATGACGTATAACCCTGGAGTGCGAAGTCTAGTATGGGGTTGCTTCGTGGAGACGTGGACTGCGAACCGTGAGGCGTCGTGGGAGAGCGCTACTATTCTCCTTGGGGTGCCTTTCAAGTAAGTTTTCTGGTCGTGCCGTCTGTTGCATCATTTACCAATGATCGACAGCAACCACAGTCCTTGGGAGTTCAGCAATGATGAGTTCGGCGTATGGGATAGGTTCCTCAGACATGCTATGAACAAGGCAAACGATAACGGGATGGACGCAATGGTGGTATTGGACCATGTTGCTAGCATGGTAGGAGGGTCCCCTTGTCCAGCCTTCGCTTCTTCGACTCGTATCGCCGACCTCCTCTTGTCACATTGCGAAATGGACGACATAAGGGAGCTTCCCACCAGCATTTTTGAACTTGTCAACGACACGCTACTTTCGACATATCCCCCAGAGCCACGCAACCTGAAGCCATGCATGTGGCTCATTGCATCCCTCACGCGTGCGGTCGATGCGTGTCCCGTGGACTTGCGTCTGAGCCTATTGGAAGCCATCCAGGACGGTGTCGGTGCTTGGTTATCGGACGAGTACCGCGTTTTTACGCGAGATGAATACACGCTGGATGTGTTGCCTCTTTATCAAACTGCCTTGTTGGGTATTCAAGAACTCCCCCGCACCCTCAGAGTTCTCGAGGCTCTCTTACCTCTCCTCCAATCTGTCTTCATCGGCCGGGATGACAAACCTAGGGTCGCTAGGGATGCATTTACCGAATTCTGGGCTACGACCTTTGCAGATGTGGAAGAACCAGGGGGCGGTTGGCCTGAGGATCTCCGAATTTGTTTCCTGCCTCCTGAGGATCTCGTGGCGGCCGACACTGAGCCCTCTAGCGATCCCGAAGAAATCGAAGATGCCATAGCGTATGCGCCTTCATCCGCAGACAGTGAGAATGAGGATCTTTCTCGTACCCCACCTTTGTCGCCGCTCGGGTCGGGATCCGGCTCGCTGTGCAGTGTACGAACTGCGCGGGCTTCAAAGGGCGGGAGAGCGTCGTCACCGTTTATTGGCCATCTCGGACCTGCGCTCTTCACTCCACTCGTGGATCCTAAACTATCATTGGCTAGTCCCGTTGGAAGTCTTTCCCCAACTACCACCTTTACCATTATGGAACCTTCTACCCCTACTGGTTCACGGTCTTCTCGTGTTACCACCCCAACTCGTCCGCATAAGCCGATGAGCACTCCGGAATCCTTCCAGTCTCTCTTGCTCAAACCACCAGCTGGAACCCTCCCTGTTCACCCCACAACCCCAACAACGCCGCGCTCGACCAAGGTTCGTTCGAGTCTTTCACCTGGCAAAGGACGTGGTTTGGAGGACAAAGAAAATGCTTCGCCTCTGCCCATGTTGCCTGCTGTTGAAGGGATGTACTTTACACCAAGCAAGAACAAACCATCATCTGTCCTCGGTAAACGCCAAATGATCGACGAATCGCCTCGAGAAAGTGCAATTAAAAGGGGACGAACATCATTCATCCGTTCCTCTATTGAGTTCCCCTCAGCCGGTGACAGTGACCTGGAAGATGAGCTGGCGGTAGAGGCTACTCTCTCTTCACCTGCAAGAAAGCCTCAAGTGCACTATGAACAACCCCCGGCTCCAAACGAGATCTCCCAAACTAGCACGATCACCCGAAAGCGGAAACGTCAACGAATTGTTATGGAAGCTGTAGTTGTTCCTTCACTGGCAGATATCCAATATCGGCAGCGTACCATGTGCAGGAGGGTTAGTACTGAGTGCGTCGGTACTGCCACGACATCTGCGGGTCCCCGCCGCTCGTCGTCGATGCCAAAGCTCCACGATTGCCATAGGGATGAAACGGTGGTGTTGCAGAGGAAACGATTGAAGCGTTGCGATGACGTTGACGTTGACGTTGACGTTGACACAAGTCCGTCTTCTTCGTTGGCGGTACTGGAGGAGACAGTGATTGCGGGGAGCGGTGAGTAGGCTACCGACTCTTTGGAATCGTTCACTTTCCTCTAAACATCGTTTCCAGATGATTCAATAATGCTCCCGATGCCCAGGAGCAGAATACCTGAATCGGAAGGCTCATACGACGACCCCCATGTGGGACAAGTGTCCCCTCGTCACCTGGCTTCTCCCGCACCACGACGATATCTGGATCCTGATTATAACCCCTCGAGTGATGATGCACCTTCATCCAGCCCATCGAGAGACCTGGTTGCCCGACGCCAACAACGTTATGGGTTTCTTACGCAACTAGTTTCTAGATAGTCTCTTCATCTCTTTGCTTTACCATCTAGTGAACAGTTTTGTTATCATTTGTATTATTTCTCTGCATAGTTGTGTTCATAACCGTCACTCAGCAATCCAATCCAAGGATAGAAGATGCTTAACTCTACTTGCACGAATCCCAGGATGAATAATTGGGAATGACCCTGCGACCTTCGTCCCTCCGTCGGTCAACGTTCCAATATCGAATCGTTCTCAGTGCCTGGCTCTTCGATGATTCCAGCAGAAGTTGGTGATTCCCCCAATTTAACGGGGACCCTCCCAACTCCTGGCCCCGCCGCCCTGCTAGTACTATGCCCCATCATCTTTCCACCTCGGTCAAACACTCCTTCTCGTTGGTTGCTTGGGCTGATGATGTCTGGACAACCCTCGTTGAGCGGATCTTCTACTATGGTTGGACCCCGCTAGCAAGACTCGCAAAAACCGCGGTCCTGTCGTGAGTGGACATATCAAGCACGTTGACGCCCGTTCAGAATAATTGACCCTTCGCGCCGTTAGGCTTATGCAGAGGATTGTTCGAGGCAGTCTGCGCGTCATCACCCTTAAAGACGTCTATCACTTTCCCGATGTGCAGAGTATAGATGCTCTGGGCTCCCGCGACGAACTGAAGACAGAGTTGCGAGTCATCAAGGACGTATTCTGGCTCAGACTCTTCGCCATGGCAGACCTGGGCTTTGCGGAAGCATACATGTATGGCGAAGTTGAATGCAGTGACCTGGTTTCCCTCTTCAAGGCAGATCTAGCACCAAGTATATTGCAAGGCGGTGTATTGACCCTTTCTCTTCATAGATATTCGTCCTCAACCGCCAGAACTTGTCTGAATTGGACAATTATACTTCGTATATGCTTCGTATACCACAAAAGTTGACGGCTTGGAGATTCCTCAACTCCCTGAACAACTCACGATCAAACATTTCAGCACACTATGACATCTCCAATGCGATGTTTGCAGGTAGGATTGGAATCTGGCTGGTGTTTGCCCTTTACTCAGCGCCACACACCCCGGAAGGATTCCTCTCTGAGGACATGACGTATTCATGCGCCATCTTCGATGATCTCGACGCCGACCTGGTAACTGACCGTCAAGATCAACGCCTACTAGTAAAGAGCGGTGGACAACAGTTGCCTTCAAATGAGGAAACGCAACGCCCAACCCTGCTCGATGATAATCCATCTACCCGGGATGAACTCTACGACGCTCAGGTCCGAAAGTTAAACTACATCATCGCGAAAGCCAAAATTTCTTCCGGCCAGAAAGTTCTCGAAATTGGTTCGGGCTGGGGTTCCATGGCGATCCTCATCGCGCAGCGCTTCCCTGACACGACAATAGATACACTCACACTTTCAGTTCAGCAGCAAAGTCTAGCCCAAGCTCGAATTGAAAAGGCTGGTGTTGCAGATCGGGTCACGGTACACCTCATGGACTATCGCGCGATGCCTAGTTCCTGGCAGTCATCTTTCGACAGGGTCATCAGCATCGAGATGATTGAAAATGTCGGTGCAGAGTTCTTGACGGCGTACTGGCGCGTAGTGGACTGGGCAATGAAGAAACAAGGAAGTGTTGGAGTGGTTCAAGTCATCACCATCCCAGAGGCTCGTACGTTCTGAGCTCCTGGTGATATCCTGACCGAGCACCTTCACATGTCTTGCAATTTATCTCGCCCAGGTTTTGAAAGGTATATTCGAGAAATCGATTTCGTTCGGAAATGGGTACGTATTTGAGGCCTTTGTCGATATTCCCTTGCTTATGAAACAAATGTTATGGTATTCAGAGTGCGTATCATCATATATATATTAAGCAAGTTCGTTTGACTAATGCGTGCGCAGTCTTTCCGGGAGGGGTGCTTCCAAGCCTTACGATGCTCCTGCGTACGATGGAGGCAGGGTCGTCTGGTCGCCTCGTTGTAGACTCGGTGTGCAACATCGGTCCTCATTATGCGCGCACATTGCGCGAATGGAGAAGACGTTTCATAGATTGTTTTGAGACCGTCGTTGTGCCAGCGCTGAAAGCGGAGCATCCCACTGTGATGCATGGAGCCGGTGGAGCAGAAGAGATCGAGGTCTTCAAACGTAAATGGCTCTGTAAGTGTCAGCGGTACCGGGTCTGCTCAGCTTTGCCCCTTGCTAATGGGTCGAAATAGACTATTAGTGAGAGACATATCCGTCGCGTTGTTCTAATCTAAACAAGTTGCCCCAGTTGCTATTGTGAAGCAGGTTTTGCAACTCGAGTGTTAGGAGGTAAACAGAAAGGTCGTCTCGTGATTCCAGCACATGACTTTATCACACAGATCATATCATAACATTTACTCGAGAGGGATGCCAAGATTTCGGATGTGATGTATCGTAATGATGGGAAATGTATGGTTACCCGGGATCACCCATTTTCTTGCCCATTTGCTCAGTCAAGATCGCACCGATTTGGTGGACTAGCTTTGTCGCCTGGACAAGTTCGGACATGGGTATCTGAGATGCACCATTCGCGACGGAGGTATAAACGTCACACAGGGCGTCAAGCCTTGCTGACGTAGTCTTGGCCCTTCGTAGGGACGGACGAGTGGAAGCTGATGGAGAGCTTTCGCTTTGCGACATCGCCTTTGGCAAACTCAATCCAGAGGGAAGATAAGACTCGTCACCACGCTCTAATGGTATAGTTGAGTGACGTGACTGGCACGATGATATTCTGGCGTACCGTGTGGTGCAGAGGTCTGAGGTATTGGCGGAGAGTTGGGGTGAACATCTACCAGAGACTGGTCAACGTCGACTTCTGAGTGCAGCACAGAAGGTCAATGGATGTCTAATTCTATGCAGAAATCGCACTTGCCCGATGATGTTGCATCGACACGGAAGTTTTCCCAATCAAGATCCTCTTCGTCGGACCCGACAGATGAGGGCAAAGTGGATGGCGGTGTCTTTCTCTTCCTCTGTGCGCTCCATGATGAGGGTGCTTGGGGGATGGACACGAGGCCGTGTCCCGTGCTGAGGATACTCCTACTCGTTTCCGCTCTCTGCACCATTTTCTGACGCGAAACCTCACGAAGAGTAGGTACCTGTACACCATCGAACACCTTCCTTTTCTTCAGCGGCACAGAATTCATACGTGGGACATTAATGGGCGTAACTTCGCGAGTGGCAGGCTCCGATACCAATTTGCGCACGGAACGAAGCGTATCCCGTGAGGTTCGACTTCGCTTCTGGGGTGCATCGTCTGAGGGAAATGAATCAATGTTATTTTTTTCTTTTTTGGCCAACAGCTATCAAACGTGATCACCATTGTCTGCAAGCTTCCGTTTCTGGTGCGGCACGTGTGAAGTGACTGAATGATTTTTTTCGGGGGAGTGAGAACTCGGCGTTGCACCGCTAGGAGAGAGGATTGGGGATAAACGTATTTGGGGATTGTTCGTCGATCGTTCCGATCCATCTGAGGATGCATCTATTCGGCTGGAGTAGTCCTGGAGTTGGCGCAGGACAGTCGGTTGAAGCGCATCATCGTCGGAAGAGGGTAGAAGAAAGGTGGTATCTTGTTGGCCCGTAAACATTTGTTGGTGTCCATGCGGTGCGACCTCCATAACTCCAGCGTTCGTTGACGTCGACGATGGGGTAACCCGGGGATTGAATTCGTCAGAATCTTGATGCTGAGGACTGGTAGGAAAGTGAACTTGGGATCCATCGCTTTTCAAACGAAAACCATCGGTATTTGCAGCGAGTTTTGCAAAGGAGTCACCTCCGATGCTCTGCGACTGCGATCCAGTGGCCAATAACAATCCATCGGCAAGATCGCCTCCGTAGGCTGCCACAAAACAAGCCAGACAAGACAAGATTTTTGGAGGAAGAATATTGCAAAATTGGCTGTGACCGCGATAGGTTGCCCTCCAAAATTTTTCGAAAGCGAACGGGGCTATGGCCGGCGTCGGGATGCGAGAAAAGGCAGAGGCAAGAAAATTCGCCATGTCTTGGAGAGACTGGATCGACAGCGGAAGGGCTTCGAGAGTCTGGAGGGTCTCGCAATACAAAGAGACGGCCTGAAAGAGATCCAGTACGTCGAAAAGAATCAACAAAGAGAAATCATACCACAGAATTGAAATCATCATCGGACATGACCTCAGTATGATCCTCGATCCAAAGACAGAGGCTGCTGCATAGAGCTTGGAGTATGTGCATCGCTTTGCCTGGAGCTGAAACTATCACACGGCGGATAGCAGTGAGAAGCTCGAGGGAGTGTATCAGCGCCTCCGGAGAATGACCTGCTCGGCTATATGAGACAGTCAAGCAACCATCCACTCTTGACAGAAGGTTGTCAGTCGGAGAATTGCCGTGGTCATGAGTACAAGTCAAAAGACAACCGAGCACGGCTATGATCGACTCCCTTTTGAAATACGTAAATAATGTTACAGGGATGATAAACAAAGCAATACCAAGTTTCGACTTCTTTTCCTTGAAGATACTGCAGGACGAAGTGTTCAGTCACCATGGCGGAATTCCCCGATAATGCGATAGCATTCCGGAACAATGCTTCCCATGCTTCTAACTCAGGCTTAGACAAAACCCAGGTACTGGACTATATCAGCAACAGGCTTTGGAAGATAATAAAACGATGTACCAGATTGGAATGGCGAGAAATTTAACAAGTTCCATCCAGTCAAGGCCGATCTCCGGAGGGGACAACGTTGTCGCAACGACTCCCCAGAGTTCGCGTCGGCTTCTTATGACCAATTGTGACGCTGTGTGATCATGTATGTCGCGTAAAAACGAAGGCGAAGCCGTCGTCATGAGTTTGGCACAGAGTCTGCTCCAGAATATCCGGACGCCAGGATCAAGAACGTGAAAGGCATACTTTAGAATTGAGGCAAGGATAAGCTCAGCGGCCTCCGCGAGACTGAGGGCAACGAAAGCCTTTCGCATAGCAGACCACATTTGATCGATGAATGCGAGACTGCATAGTTGACCACAGACATCCCAAGATCCCCAATCGGGCGGACAGTCTCCTTCGGCCACTGACGGCAAAAACTCGACGATTATCGCGGCTGTGTATCTCAGCGTATCTGTTATCGCGGCAATATGCTGTCCACGGTCGAGCTGATGTGAGCACGCAAGCAAGATGGACAACCACACGTCAACGAGACCCGACTTGAATAAGGTGCAAGCACTCAATATACGAACATGGTAAGCGGTAAGCTGACTTACGTCCGAGTCGGTTCTGTCCACCCTGGTTGCAAAATCCTTCCATATCACCAACAATGTCTTATAGTGTCGAGCAATCTCTGCGTCCTCCAGCCAATGCACAGAAATTGGAACTTTGGGGATAGAGTGGATGGTCGATGGGAGGCTGTTCCACTTAGCACCAATGATGGCTCCATTAAGCAGGGCCGAGGCAGGGAGTTCATACATGTTCTGTAAGATTTGATGTCGAGCTTGAGCAACGTTGGTAAATGCTTGAAGAAACATGAATCCCTCTCGACGTGTGTGTATGCACTCTGTTCGAATCATTGCCTTAATAACCAATAAGGCTTGAGATACCCTGTCGCCACGCTCGACTGACCGGATTGCTGTCATCCGGTCAGATAAGAGGACAGCAGCGAGCGTCATGCCAATGCCTCCGCTGACCTCCTGTTTGATCACATAGAAAGCCGAAGAAATTAACGCTGGCTCTATGTCCTCGTGGTTGAAAAGCATCTGACTAAAAGTCCAGACGAGACATCTCCAAACGTGCGGATGCAGAGCTCGTACGATGGACCGTTTCTGGGTAAGTGCCATAGCGAGTGCTTGAAGGATGAAACGTAGAGCGGTGGGTTTCCTGTACAAGGCGGGACCACAAAGAATTATCAACGAGGCGATGACAGCAAGTATCCATGTCGGAGCAACTCTAGGGTATGCGTGAGATTCAGCAGAAAAGGCGTCACGGATGATGCACGAGAAACGCTTAACCCCGGGGGCTGCCTGGGATTCGTCACAACAAGATTCCAAATAGGACGTGATGTGACTAGACAGTGTTTCCCATTTCATCAAGGAGAGTTCTGTTTGGTGAATCAGTGCATCTGCAAATTTCCCCAAAGCGATGGAAGCATGGAAGCGGAGCTCTGAAGATTCGCAATGTAGGTTTGTCATCACGTAGGGAAGCAATGGAAAAAGAAGATCGAGAAATCCAGATGGGTGATGTTCTATTGTGTGCGAAATAGCCTGGTAGGAAAGCGTGAGGGCAAGGAAAGAGCGAATGCACACATAGTCCTACTTTCAGACCATCGAGAAGAATGAAGCCTGGTTGTCTTGCTCCATCCAAACTTCGTTTCAGAGCAGAAAATACGTCATCTCGCCAAGAATCCAGAACAGTTAGAGGGAGACGATGAGAACTCAAGGTCCACAACGATAGAGAGCATGTCTTGACTTCGTTGAGGACTGGCAGTTGCTCTGCAAGAGCGATATGTAGAATGTCACCGAATAAGATTGAAAGATCGTGTTCTGAGCGGTATGAGTTGTACGGTCATACTTGGATCAGACTGGACATACCGGGGAATACAAAGTGGAAGGCAGGGAATCGAAATATTGTCGTGAGGGCACATAGAGCATGGTGGCACAATGAGGAGGAGTCCCTTGCATATTGCTTTGCATCGACCATGATGTTGAGGTGCACACTGCTTCGAAGCAAAGTATCATCCAAAGCTGAACGAGGACGCGAGAGAGTCGACAGGGGGTCGATGTGAGCAAGACGCACATCACGTCGCAACGCCCGAATGAAGGCATCCTTGTGGAACTTGAGGGGGGCGAGGGCGGGAAGCAGTGTATCGCAAGGGTCTAAGAGCTGACTCTGAGACCTGACCCGGTTCGCGAACGTCGCGTAGGCGTCAAGGAGGTCGTGAGTAGAAGTGGAAGATTGTTCCTGTAGAGAGTCTGAGATTGTCCCTACGACCGAGAGTAGGTATGAAGGATCCTCAAGAGGGTTGGGGTCGCACGCGAGGGAGGTGTTCATCTTAGGACGACCGATAGATAGCTCATGGCGTTTTCAAGTTGGACAATAGTACAAGCACGCGAGGGCAAGTCTTATCGGAGTTCGAATAGACGAGTAAGCATCCCGACGCCCGTCGCAGGCGGATCAAATCAAATGTTACATGCGGTCAATGGTTTCAACTTATGCATCAGTCTCGATTTTTTCATTCCCATTTTCTGTGCATATGGCTTTCCATGATTCTGGTGTCGTCTCGCTCATGCGGGAATTAATTATGTAATTAATTTTTCGCCATCAATAGATCAAAATGGGCCAAGCCGGCGAAAGTCCGACAAACGCAGTTTAGTCGTGTGTTCGCGACATTTCCACATGATGAACGTTAGGTAAGTACAGTACCCTCGTTTCGGATTGTCCGATAGACCCTCACAATGCCTAGTCGTGACGGCTTGGCATGAGAAAAAGACGGGTGGGCCCCCGGTTGGTCAAAAAGGAAATTGCCAGACTTTTTTGCAATCCTGATTGGCTGTGACGTTGGCTGAACGCCAGATAATGTCGTTCTGCAGCTGAGTCGATGTCACGACCGACTTTCGGCAAATGAACCACAAACACGAACAAGCCCATGGATGATATAAATTAGCCTTGCCTGCATTCTCTCGCCATCCCCCTCATTTTTAGCTTTTCCCGCAACGACTACCTCGCTGCTCAGCACCACTTAAATTCCCACCAGCCTAGCGCTAATCCACTCCTTTAACGACTCTGAAATCCCACAATCGTCATGTTCAGCTCGTTGTTATCTGTCCTCTCTGCCATCTTATTGGTTCTCACTCACCTTGTCGGCGCGGCCCCTGTCAGCCCAGTTGAATTACTTGCCTTTGCCCCCTCTATCACCTCACCCTGCAAAGGCACCATCTGGTTCACCAATACCACCCAGACCGTTGCTTGGAAAACAGACAATATTCCGGCTGAGGCTCAGAATTATACCCTGACTATTCTGCTCGGTTACCTCGAAAGCGGTTCTGAGAATCTGGATATAAGTGAGTCGATCCCACTCAGGTCACGCCGCCAAGTTCTGACTGGTGGCTCAGAAAACCCATTGGCGACCCAAGTTCCAATCATGCTAGGATCAGTCCCTGTCCTAGTCCCATCCAACGCAACCTATCGCACCGACTACATTGTCGCCGGTAAGTACCCAGCATTCTATCAACTTCCTTTGTCCTTATGCATTCCAAAGTGATTGGTGATTCCGGAGATATTTCTCAACCTTTCACTATTACCCCTTCCAGCGCGTAGACAGCTTGTTGCTGAGTACTGACCAATTGGACTATCACATTTCCAACTAAAATTACTTCAGCCACGCTTGAGGTAGTTTCATTCTTTCGATAAATCGAGTCAATCTTACACTCGAGTACAAAATCCACCCTGGACATTATATGGACAAGACTAGCTTATGTTTAGCAAAGATTGTCGCACTTAGGACATTATTTATAACAAGTTAGCATAGCTAACGAATCTTGATGTTCATCTTCCCAGTCTTTGTCTTCGTATCTCGAACATGACTGGTACTTTGGTCCACTAACACCTCAGTTTTGATTCAGTGAGTACTGGAACGGACTATAGATTCTAGCAATGCTATATGGGATGGCTTTGCGTCAGTCTTTCTTTGCCCTAGCTTGAGCCTGACGCAACGATCCAACAATATGCCCATACGAATCCCACATCAACCATAGGGGAATAGCGACCCAACTGTGATCGAGGTGGTTACCGATCATGAAATCTTGAACCAGCATGTACCACTTACATGAAATTCATAAACTATAGATTCGCATGTGAAGTTCACGTGAGTCTACCGATCAATATATTGTTGAGAAATGGTCCTACCACAAGGTATACCCAAAGATGAAATGGGTTGGAGACATTCAAGTTAGGACTTTCGGTCAACCATTCGGGACAGAACGTCATCCATCTAAGTTATCCACACCTCAACTAGGGCTTGGAACAATAGGCCTGACAAACGACCTACCCTCCGTATAACTCCGCAGTACTCAATACGATGATCCAGTAGTGACGAGAGGGGTCGTTCTTGACAACCTGGGTCAGAATATAGCAGCAAAGTGGGCCGGCACCGAGGACAGTCAATATTTCAAGGGATACGACCGTTGGGTCTGAAACACCCCAACGAGCATCTGCCAGGGTATATTCCTTCCCTGATAGTGTACAAGACGTTGATTACACTTGCCACGTTGCTAGCTGCAGAGTAGGCACTCACAGAGGTCTGCAAAGAAACCTGTACTGGTGTTCACCGACCTGCCGAAGGTTGAAAGATAGAGGAAGGAACCCTCGAACGTGAAGTGTATCAATGCATCAAAGGCCTTGACAATCGCAGTTCGTTGATGGTCCTTTGAATCATATTGTTCCTCACTCACCAGCCAGAAGAACGTGAACTTGTCCTGCCATCGTGCGTGTTTGGGCAACAAGATGTTGGCGCAAGCGGTTGCAATGAAACCGATAGCACCGACTCCTGCGAGAGAGATGGCGGAGGTCAGGGTGAAGGTGCTCATAACAGCCAGTGCGAAAAAAGGTGGGTGGGATGTTGGGAGGGGGGTTGGTGGGAAGAATCTCGCACTAATGAAGGTCTCTGATACCTTCCCACACAACCAAAGGCGATTATTCTCCAACTGATGATTGTTTCAACCCATGGTTCGCTGGAGCGCGCAGCTAACCAGATATTGATGAGTAGTGATGATGGATCTTAGTTGCTGGCACTGCTGCAAAATTCATGATGGTGGCGTTCATGTAACTGTGACTTCTTGGTCAAATACTTATAGAAGGCTTTGCACGGTCCACACACTGTTCACATGCACATCTAACCGGAGAGATAGACATGGCTTCATACTCCATCCTCCACAAAGCCTACGTCAAGATTTTCCTCCACGCCGCTAAACATCCGCATAAGCAAGTGAATGGGGTGTTGCTCGGAACACTGGACTCGGATGTTGTGATCATCCAAGACGTTGTGCCGCTACTCCATCACTGGACCAGCCTCAGCCCCATGATGGAGATTGGCCTTGACCTGGTGCGTGCGCTACTCGACTGGCCCATCTCGTCCTTTGCTACAGTTTCTACAGGCAAGAGGACATGCAGAATCTCTCAATCTTTCCTTAGTTGGTTATTACCAGGCTTGTGAGAGGATAGATGATACGGCTCTCGCACCAGTAGGAGAACGTGTTGCAGAGCAGATCCGAAGCCAGTTCAGTGATGCGATTGCCTTCGTGGTAAAGACGAGTTTCCATGTCGTGTTGTCCGCATCTCAGAGCTGTGTTATTAGGTTGATGGTGATTCGCTGGGGTCGGGCGAAGCGGCGTTGATTGTAAGTTGGATCTTCTCTGTGGCATTGTTTCCCTCGTTCATCACCGCTCAAGCCATATCTTCCGCAATCTGGCTTAACGACATGGCGCCCCCAAGCTTTCCGACCGTCAGCTTTCACTGCAGGTTCCCGAGTCACACTGGCGAATCCCGAAACACCCTCATGTGCAGTATCCCTAGTCCGGGATAGCCACATGCATCAAAAATTTGGAGATTTTGACGATCATTTGGAGGATGTGACGATAGATTGGTTGCGGAACAACGCGTGTAACATCGTAGATCTGTGAAAAGTTGCCAGACGTTTTTCTTCAATAACTCCATTATGTATTGGGTATCGGCTGTAAAGGGATAAATGAGCCATTCGACCACCGCCTTCTCGGACTGGTTACTATCATCTACTCTAATCTGCTATCACAGATGGCACCTGCATCACTGGCATTGCGGGGAACTCTCGTGCATTGCCCCACCCTAGGGCAAGTGGAGATCCTGCAGGACCACCTCCTCCGTATGCACAATTCCCCCATATCATACCCTCTCCTCGTTTGACTCTTAATTATTCAGTGACTGACGATCGCGGTTTCATTATTCACCTGTCTCCATTTTCTTCAGAATCATCTCAGAAACATATCGATCAATATGGATCTTCTATCAAGACCCTCCCTGCAGGAAGCTTCTTGTCACCTACCTTCTGCGATCTACATCTTCACGCCCCCCAGTTCATGTACCAGGGGACCGGTCTCGACCTCCCACTGATGGAATGGCTTGATAATTATGCCTATAAAGCCGAGGAAGGTCTTGACCAGAATCCCCATCTGGCCACCAAGGTGTACCATCGGCTTGCCCAACGCCTGATAGAAGTCGGGACTGGCGCTGTTCTGCTATTCGGTACGATCAAGACGGAGACAAAGTAAGCGATAGAGTTCCCTCTGATCATTCAATGAACCTAAAATTACCAGTCTTATTCTCGCTCAAGAGATGCAAACCGCAGGTTTGCGAGCGTTCGTCGGAAAGTTGTCCATGGATAGGTCATCACGGCCGACATATCAAGAGTCCAGTGTCGAAGAGTCGTGTAAATCCGCCGAGGAGTTTATACATAGATGTAGAGCGTCCACGGCGGCATTCGACTCACACCAACGGTTGGTGGAGCCCGTCATCACCCCAAGGTTTGTGCCTACTTGTTCCGACGAGTTGCTCGCGAAGCTCGGCGAGCTTTCCAAAAGAGAATCGACGCGTATCCAGAGTCATTTGGCTGAGTCGTTTGGCGAGGCGAAGTGGGTAAGGGATGAACGTCAGATCGAGGATATCCAAGTCTTCAAAAAGGTAGTGTTGTCGTCCTGGAGATAGTTCATACTCATCTGGAGAGATCCTAGCACGACCTTTTGAAAAGAGGCACCATTCAAGCGCATTGCACGTTTCTGAAATCAGAGGAACTGGACGAGCTCGTGGCTAGCCAGACGGCGGTAGCTCATTGTCCTTTGTCCAACGCGTACTTTTCAGAGAAGCCTTTCCCCTTGCGCGAAGCTCTGGACAAGGGAGTATCAATCGGCCTCGGTACGGACGTTGCAGGAGGGTACAGTATTGACATACTCAATAGCATGAGGCACGCTGTTGCAACTTCTCGGATGCGCGAGGGAATTCGTGCACTCGAATCCAAACCTGGGGTTGCGACGGACGGTGAGGCAAAATCGCTTGCCGTTGAATGGAAAGAAGCACTCTTCCTTGCAACGCGCGGCGGTGCGTTGGCACTGGGTCTAGAGAACTCCGGGGTGTTTAGTGTTGGGGCGTCTTTCGATGCTCAGCAAGGTAAGTGTAGTTGATCACGAAAACTGAATGTCTCTAAATTCAAACTCTAGTTTCTGTTTTCGACCGGGAGAGACAAGAGGGGGTTGGTGCACTCGATTTCTTCGACCTGGATTCCGAGTGCGGCGGACTTGGCATGGACATGATTGAGAAGTGGTGGTGCATGGGTGATGCACGGAACCGGACAGCGATGTGGGTGCAAGGCCGTCGACTTGGTTATTTGGGCTTGTAGCGTTGTCAAAGGTCTGTCCAGATTAGGGAGCCGTAAATTACATGATGATCCTGTGCGTTCATGACATGACCGATACTCCACCCTCCTCGACGCCCTCAAGAACCGGCACCCCTCTTCCCAGGTCGCCGTCTCGCCTTGTAATACCCCCCGCTCCGAGGCACCCACCCTCCGTCCCCAGCCGCCAGCCCCATAGTTCCGCGTCTGCATCTCAGTCCCCTCATATCCAGCCAGCAACAGGCCTCGAGACCTCCGCATCGTCAGTGGTTAATCTTGATATCAGTGATGGAATTCTAGTGCACGACGTCGACGCAGAGGTAGAAACAACGGCCAGCGAAGAAACCACAGCAATCGGCCAGATAGACGATATCGCTGACGAGCAATCCAGGAAGAGTCTGCGTGATCAGCTAAGGCGTACCCTCAGCAAGAAGGAACACACAGGTCTTTCACTCTCTTGTCTTTGATATATCCGCGTCTAAACACGTCCCAGATCCCCACTCGCTGAAATCTACGGCTCCTGTCGTCACCGAGATCCCAACCACTATCGGTCTGTCATTCAAATCTATTGTCCACGTTTTTTTCGCCCTGACATGTGGTGCAATCTCAAGATACTCCGCGGGGACCATTCAAACCAAGAGAGTATTTTGTTTTGACCGACGCCGGAAAGCCTGTCTTCATCGGGTATGTCGCACACTTTTGAAATATGAGGCAATCGTAAATGAATCTTTTCCATGCATTTTTAGGCCGTCCGGGAGTGAAGATGAACTCTCTTCTACCATGGGCATCATTCAGGCTCTGATATCCGTGTTCATTGACGACGGGGACAAATTGCGGTGTATCAATGCTGGCCCGTTAGCGATCACATTCCTGCTTCGGACACCAATTTACTACGTGTGCGCATCTACGTGGGGTGAACCGGAGTCAGTGGTGAGTACGATGCACGAGGTTCTGTGCTGTTTTGACACCTGATCGAGCTGATCAAAGCAAGATTCGTTCTCATCTAGAATATCTGCATCTGCAAATATTAAGCATCGTCACAGCTTCTCAGCTGCGGCGGATATTTGAACGACGAACAAACTTTGATTTGCGTCGTTTGTTGAATGGTTCCAGTTCCTCATCTTATTGTATAAAGTTGAATACCGAATCTCTTTTGTAGGCACAGAACCTTTCCTATTCTCCCTACTTAAACGGTTAGAACTGGACCTTGCAATGGCGACATCGTCACTACATTGTCTACAACTGGATCCGAGTTTGAGGTCCCGAGTTGCCGATGCGCTGGTGCCCATAACGAAGATGAAGGTATGTGGAATTGAAAATCTGAGCGTCGGCACTCATGAGCTACTAGGATACCCTTTACATTATTCTTGTCGCCCAAGGTCGCGTGGTTACTCTCGTGCGGCCAAAAAAGCACTCTATACACCCTACGGGTTTGTGTCCCTTGATATTCCATGCCCCTCGATTTATTAGTTCCTTTCCTAGACATCCACATCATTGTCAACACAATCCACTCTCCCTCGATATATAATTCTCCCGCGGCAGCCTCATGGATCCCTGTATGCCTCCCGAAGTTCAATCCCGCAGGTTTCGTAAATGCCTACGTAACATTTCTACGCAAACCAGAGCATAACGAGGTCGATACCTCAAATACTGGCCCTGGCGTCTTGGGTGATAGGCAAGGTCATCCAAGCGGAAGAGTAGCTGATGGCCTACAGCAAGCAGGTCAGCTGGATGCAGGTATCGGTCTCGTATGCATTAGTGGAGGAGGAGACTTTGAAACAGTTCGAGGGTGGTGTGATGCAGTCGCAGAAGTCTGTGATTTTATTTCTATTCCTGACTGTCTTTTTGTTAAAAGCGAGATCACGACGTCTGGCAGAAATTCAACAGCACCGGTCTCCTCGATTCGATATGGGACGTAATGAATTCTGGGAAAGCACAATACTCCGTGTCTCAGCTAGGGATACCGGGATTGCGACATTTTATATACAAATCCAGACCCCATGTTCAAATCACGTTTCCGGTTCTCGAGGATCCTTACGAGGACATCGAAGAGAAGAGGAGGTATTACCCACAGCCATGTACCGTCGTTGTGCTCATTTCATTCGACAGAATTATTACCATGTATCAAGTTGTATATGATGCCATTCATGCCAGGTCCGGCCAAAGTGGACCGCTCAAGCTACAGTACATTCGCACAGAGAAAGAAGTCGTCATGGGATGGGTCAGTCTTTCAGTTCGAGCTCCTGATCTGCTTTCAACCGAGTTCCTAGATAACACAACCATTTGAGCTCTACATTGTTCTATCGCCGAGATTACCCAAGACAGCAGTCATCAACGCTGCCAACTCGGTCACTCGGTGGGTCAAAAAGGAGGAAACAAAATTGTTTTTGCGAGATGCACCAGTATTTTGAGAGGTTCCTGTGTACGGCTGAATCACTGTATGGAACATTGGGCGCTCCATTAGCCCAGATGATAATACTTTGTTGGTGGAGAGTCGAGACTCTGGAGAGACATGCAACGGCGATCACGTGACAACTGCAGAATCGAAATTTCCAGTTTCAATTTGCTCAACTCCCAACGGAATCGAGTGTTTGCATGATGTCCTTTTCCCTGCAGTACTCGCTTCGGCGCGTCACTCAGACGTTTGTGAGGTCTTTGCAGAACAAGGCTGCTCTCAGACCTGTACCACCTCCACAAGGTATACTTTCTGCCCGCAGAATCAACTTTGTGCTGACAAAAGTGACCTCTTAGGTGATATTACCACTCCTCAAGCCTTCCTAAGTGCCATTGGAAGGTCTACAGAGACCAAGGTTTCCATAGATAGCTGGGACGCATTCTGGCACACTTCAGGATATGACTTGAAGAAGGCAGGGGTTGCTGTGAAAGATCGAAGGCAGGTGCCAGGTTACGGACTACATAGCCCACGGTCACTTCATGTTCTACAGATACATTCTCTGGTGCATGGAAAAATACAGGCAAAGGAAACCGGTAGAGGACTTTGCTCACGAGCCCCGACCAAGGAAGAAGATACGAGGGTAAGTGTAGTGGCGTCTTCCAGTGCGAATACTCATCGTTGCTTGGGTTAGTCGTGGCCCGCGAATCCAGCATGGCAAACTGATACGGTCGCGTCGGCCACGATGACAGGATTTATGCGCATATAGTCATGTACACAGCAATCGAGCGTCTTTGTTGGAGTGAATTCTAGCGCGTGACGTTGAAAGGACGGCCACACTTGGGTAAGCATATGGCTGGACCATTTTACAGAATCACATTCTCACGGGTGCGCCGAGCTACTGGACCGACGGGGCCAAATTTGCGGTGTTCTCTTGCAACAAGGCTGCCTCGATGTGATTTGTGTCGAGGGTACTACGTCGGAGTTACCACAAAGAACAAAAAACGAGGTCGGCAACGGGGGCTCAAAGACATGAAAGAAAAGATGTCAGAACCTATATAATCGTCCCCCTCTCCCTTTCATCTCCGCAATCGCCCTCATCCCGCCATGGCCTCCACCGTCTATCGTCGCCAGTCCATGGCACAGCTGTATGAGAAGCTTAGAGCCCAGGATGACGACGACGACATGGCCTGGCTCGCCCAGTATAGCCCAGACGATAAGTCCGATGAGCCATATGTCCCTGTTGTCCGTAGTCCTCCCGCTTTGTCTGCCATTTCATCGGCTTCCCCAGTCTCTCCCTACTCCTCCGGGTCCTCAATGTCCGATCCTGGTTTCGACAATGAATCCAGCGACGATCACTTTGATTCCGACTCGGATTCTGATGTCGATCCCGAGCCCCTTTCGCTCGACTTACCCACAGAATTCGATCCATCATCGTGTTCCCCTTTGATTTTGTTCGTATCCTCCCATACATCCCTTTGTTCAACGTGTCTGACAGATTAGCAGCCAACCCCATGATTTCACCGCCGTGACGGAGCCCACGGATCCCCCATACATCCCTTCGGTACAGGAGACCTCCCCTTCCCAGTCGAGATTCACGCCTTCATCTGTAGAACCTGACTCGCCGCCTATTCCCATCCTTCCAGCTCTTCCCATCGCATCGCGTCGTACCACACGTTCTACTCGGAAGTCGTCTGGGAGATGTCGCTCACCTGTCGCGCTTCACAACTCCGACCAGGATGTGTATTCGGAGAGTGACGGCAATGGATCCGAAGACGAATATGTTCCATCACCCACTCTGTGTTCTAGAAAACGGCACAGATCTACTCGTTCCGCGCACAATGCCGTTGCTACCTCATCGCAGAAACGGAGTGCTGAAAATACCCCTCACAAGCGACCTCGTCATTCCCCACTCCCTCGCAACGTCCAGGCGGCCCTAGGCATCATTCCTGCGACCCCGGTAGTGAAGAACAACCCATGGGCCTGTCCCTACTGCAAATGGGTACAGCGCAACCACCGTACGCCGGATCTCAAACGTCATATCCGTACTCATACTCGTCTCCAACGACCTGCACAATGGGTATGCTGCGGGGTTCTTATGAAGGACGCGGACAAATATGACCTCCCGGCGGATGTCAAGTCTTATGCCTGGGGAGGTGAGATGATGATTGGAGGCTGCCGCAAGGAGTTCAGTAGACGCGATGCTCTCAAGCGTCATCTCGACAACGATCACATCAACTGCATAGGAAACTTTGCCGCATTTGCTAGCGTCTGTGAGGATGAAATTTAGATATGCTTGCCCACGTGGTGAGTGATGGTGGATCCATCGATAACATGCCCACGACTAACCTCGGTTCGCAGATGTGTTTTCTCCCCGACTGTATCTGTTACTTTGCGCAATCTCCTGTATTAGCCTTATCTTCATACCGACTCGATCGTGTACCAAATGTTTTCTGTCGTTCAAGAGACGGCATTACGATACCCATCCAATGCATTGTGGTAGACATTAATGTACCATAGCACAGAAAACGATGACCATTACAACGTGCCAAGAATGATTCGGGTTACCAGAACGACACTGGTGGAGTGGCATGGCAAGCGGGCCTGAGTACCAAGTCACCGACTTGATCATATGGAAGACGCAAGTAGGTCATGACGCGACAGCCTGTTTTGGCAACACCAACCGCGACGCGTTGATCAACATAACTTGGTACTAATCCGACCACACTAGCTCCGCGTCAAGTAGCGGCTCGCTCATCGCGTGCAACGACCGCAACGATGCCCGCAATGGCGCCAAGTGGCGTCCAAAGCACTCGTCGCTCCATCGAACCCCAACGGGCACTGTTGACTCCTTCCGCCTCCCCCTCGGTGGGACCTCCCGACCGTCCACGCGCAAAGCGACCTCGTCTCAGAAGCACGCCATCCTCGTCCATATCCGCCACCCCGTCCATGTCAAACGAGTCGACATCCTCTGCGGATTTCAATTCGGCTCGCAGAGCATCTACCCTCCGCGTCCTGAACACCTGGGCCCAACTCGCCGAGCGGTACAATAAACGGCTCGACGAAGACGACATTGTCGATCTGTATAGCGGCGCTATCATAAAGAACCGTGGCGTGCTCAAGAGTGCACCCAGGGACTATCACATCGGTCACTTTGCCCAGCCCGATGGTGACCAAGATTATCCCGGCGCTGACCAGGACCAGGAGGATAGTGAGCAAGACGACGATGACAACGAATTCAATGCACTCCCTAGCGAGACTACCACCGACGACGACGCTCCAATCTCGAAGAAGGAACTACTCCGTGGGGTGCCACCTCTGTCGGCCACTACGGACGCAGAAGACCTCAGAGAGTTCCTGGAAGCAGAGAAGAGAAGGAGAGAGCTTGCAGGGGATGACGACGACGAAGACGAAGTGTCTCCGGAACAGCTGTCTGCGATAAGGAACGCAGTGGAGGAACAATCACGGAAAAGGGAGGCTGCGCTTGCGAATCACGCTCAGGACACGGCAAGCGCAGAACATCCTCTGGAACATGAAGTTGACACCACCCCTACGCGTCCTTCCACTCGTGTCCCACCATCGGATGACGAGTCAGAGGACGAACTCGCTCTCTGGACGCATGACGAATCTACCGCTATTTACCCAGTTGCCCGAGACGAGTCTGAGCAGGATGTACGTGAAGTGGAACAGGAAGTGATTGAGCTCACAGAGTCAGACTCGGACGAAGAATTTGAAGCAATATTAACACGCCCTCCTCGTTTCACCCGGGTGTCACCCCTACCCGTTCCGCATCCCAAAGAGGTTCAACAACCACTCCAGTCGCCTCCAGACAGCGAGCATGGAAGGTCCAAATCTCGGATACGTTCCTCCTCCAAAACAAAACCGGCCGAGGTGACGCTCAAGTCTGAGAGTCGACCTCGTTCACCTCTCGTGCCTCGAAAACCTGAGGTCATCCTCACTCACAAAAGGAGGCCGTCTGTGTCGAAAGAGACGGGCACCACGACTTCTGATGGTGGGGAGTCAGACCAAGGGGTGGTCGGTCCTGTTTCCCCTGCGCACAGGGGTAAAGGCAAGGAAATTCCGTCCTTGGTAGAAGATAGCCTTCAAGAGAAGACACCAAAGTCTCTTGGAGTAGTGTCTCGGGGTCGAAAGCGAAAACGGATCGCATCCTCTTCAGCAAGTGGTGGTCCCTTGTCACAGTCCCCAGGTGGGCGTTCATCTGCTACATCGCCTCGCGTGTCTAAGCTTGGTATCGTCGAACTCTCATACAGCGGAGCCAAAAAGCAGCTTGCGAAGCCAAGGAAAATCGACGTCTCAGAGCTCCGCCACGCTCCCGCAACCGGACGACTCCCAACCAACTTTGGACAGGGAAGTTTCATCTCCTGGTAAGTTGCATTCCTGTAAGAGATTTTCGTCTTCCGTGACTTACCTTGCCTTCGTCCTAGTCCAATTCGAGTGCAATGTTGCAGGTCCTTCGCGCTCATTATCCCCATTCTCTTCCGCTTCCAAAACTAAGCAACCTACTTTGTCCGTCCCAACTTACAGATCTCTTGAGCCTGAGGAAGTCCAACCAACCTCGTATGACCACCATTCCGACAGGGCACTGCTTTCCGATCCACCCATCCCCGCTACCTACTCTTACCCTCAACGATACCCTTCTCATCCACCGTCTATCTTCTCTTCCCCTAACCAAGGAACGCCAGGCCTATCGCTCCCTGCTCACCCACCACCCTCCATGGATCCCGTGCAAACTCAGCAGGCACACTACCTGCTAGCGCAAGCGATGCATCAACTTTCCTACCTTTTATCTGCCACGATTCCCCCTTATGGTGCATATGCACCTAATCCTGGACAACCGTGGCACCATCCTCCTCCACACGCTGCATTCGACACCCCCGTTCATCACTCTCCTCACTTCCACGGCGCCCGCCCTTACCACACACCATCGTTGAGTATATCTCACTCTAGTTTGCCTCCATCGTCCCCAGTCCAATCCTCAATGTCTCCTGTCGAAGAACGTGCCCGGGGTCGCGGACGAAGTAGATCTCGGGGACGGCGAGTGTCGTTCAAGCTCGACGGCGGGGAAGTCATTGGTAGTCGGGAGCACAACATTCAACCTGAGCCTCACCATACTGGGCAAAACATCCGCAAACAACCTCTCGAAATCAAACGAGAGAAAGGGAAAGGAAAGGCGACAGAAGAGTCCGACGACTCTTTGCGAATAGAAGATCGAAGCAGTCCTCCACTGGAGGTTGCCAGGGGACGGACACCTGGGCCACTCAATCGCAAAAAAATTGATGTATCACGGGGCCGGTCGTTCAGCCGTCGATAGCAGAATATCTACATGATATTTATTATAGATTGTGTAGCGAGATACCGACTCTTACTTAGTTACGCGGCTCGAGGGAAAGCTTCGACCGAGTTTGGCGTTTATGCTCAGACACATCTGCCACACATCTAAAGTAGCAACAATTACTTCCAAGATGGACTCTCGCAGCATACTACGTATCACTGGTGCTGTACGAATACTCATTTTTTGCTGGGTCATTCCAACACCGAATGCGGGTAGGAATTGGCGAGCATTATCAAGAGTGACAAAAAACCATGGCAAGGTAGTTATTTATCGCAAAAATCTGCTGTACAACTGACTTGGATTTTTTTTTCGTGCAGACTATCTGGTTGTCGATGTCCGTGACAGTGATTGGAAGGGAGGAAATATCAAGGGATCATACAATCTCCCTTCCCTGAAATTTCAGTCTGGTGTCGATGGGCTTATCAGCAGGACTAAAGGAGTGCCCATGGTAGTCTTCCACTGCAAATACAGCCAAGAGCGGTGCGGATTTTTTGGATCTGAATCTGCATCCGCCTTTGAACTGATCGATATGTACTATTTAAACAGCGGGCCGGTCGCTGCTGGTGTAAATTTTTTCCAACAAATTGCAGAGTTTGGCATAGCTGAAACGTCGATGACAGCTTTACGACGCAAGACGATCTCTCCAAGAAGTGGAGGAGTACAAGAATCAGCAAGTGTATGTTCTCCAAGGAGGATTCAATACGTTTGCCACCAAGTTCAAGGTCATTTTGTCCCTAATGTCGCGATTAGGTGCTCATTGAACCACTACAGGATGACCCTCTTCTGGTGGAAAACTGGGACGAGAATGCAGTAATTTGGTGATACTTGTCAGTTGTATAACGAATGAGGCGTGTCAGAGAGATGCCTCGTGCAACTTCAACCCTGCTAATCATAAAGTCCAAGTCAGTCTCAGACCCCCTCAGGAATCCCATCTTTTGGTTCTTTCTGCTTAATGAATCGCTTGGGCATCTCCTCGACTACTCTTGCCAGTCTCCGACGTTCAGCTTCCACGTTCTTTTGGCAAACCGTCCTGTAATGAGTGAGGCTATGAGTCGACCACTCCGTTCCCTGGACACATACCAGGTTCCCAAGGAAATGATCATGAAAGTTCCAACTGCCCAATTAGAGGCTACAAATGGGCCTGCGAAATCGAGAGTGAGAAACGTGTGCCATACAGTAACGACCTCGCCCATACCGGCACTCATCGCTCGAATGAATCCTACGCCTGCCCCGCTGGCAATTCCGCTCAGCAGACTATTTCGTGCGCAAGGCATCTCTCCGAGTCGCTGGAAGTCATCGACTACCGATATTCGCTAGCTTCGCAGGTAGTTTAAGTCGCTGCTCCTTTGCGTGCATCAGGGCTGAGTTCGCACCTTGAACGCGATCCATACGTCGTGCCAGTAGTTACCGGTGGTCTCCGTCTTGAACATGGGTCGTCGTGAACTTTCAGAGGACTCCCCGGTTTCTGAATGTCGATTCGAGGCAGCGTCGCTGGACGTCATTGCGTTTCCCACTTGGACAGGTTTGTGCTGTTGAAACCCGAGCTCGCACACGTGACGTCAAGTATCTGATACATACATGTCCGTGACACTAATCCCAAGTACATGATGTGGTTGGTATACACTGGCACATGCATTCGAAAGGAATCTTTACAAATGGTCAACTTCTTTGATTCTGTACCTTCTCAAAATACTCTCAGCAACGAAGAGCGGGGAGGGGTTCTTGGACAGTATAAGAACAAGACAACGAAACATTTACAATACTGGATGTTGAACTAACGCGGACTTACGACAACCAAGACTTTGTCCTTCAAGCGGTAGAGGGGAGCTGGAAAGAGGATTGTGGACGAGATCCCAAACCGCTCTACACAAGGCTTCCAGTCAGTGATTGCTTGCACCAAAGTGTGGAATGCATACCGCCTCGTATATCTTCTCGATCCACTCCATGTTTGCGACAGAGTCCTCGGATGTCATCCAGGAGTTGGGTTCTCGGCCTTTAACTTGATCAACGAAGGCTTCCAGTTGATACCTGTATGTTGACCACCACTCCTCTCCTTTGAGACCAGAGCTCGGGGAAAAATTGTACGCTTTCTCTACTCGCGCCTTGCCTCCGGCGGGGGTCACTTTGATGGTGTGGAATATTACAGGCATGGGGAAATTGAATAGTTCAACTGAGCCCTGATCACACACCACCCGCACGGATACATCGGGCCATCGAGGAATGAAACCGAGTAGGTTAGGTACCGAGAAATCGCATCTGATCGTGGCCTTGACAAGTTCCCCTCCGGGGCTCGATGGGGGGAACAGCAAAGCAGCCGAAGTCGCAGTGTCTATGCGGGCGTCTTTGTAAAATTTAACGGCAGATGCAGAGACGACAGCGGTTGGATTGCTCTTTGCCAAATAACGGACACAACTGAGCGGGTAACCTATTGCTCGAGGTGAGACTCGCATCATCTGTCGAAAAAGAAATCGAATACTTGCATCCACAGTCCATCAGCGCGCCGCCCCCAATATCATAGTTCATGCGGATGTCATCGTCGGTGATGAAACCTTTAGGAAAACACAAAGCGGCATGGATTTCTGTTACAGTCCCCAACTCTCCACTATCAATTATATCTTTGACCCGCTGTATAGCAGGATGGAACCTAAGTGACTGTCAGCTTCGCCTTATAACTTGGGTTCGCATGGCTTGACTCGCCTATAATGAAATGCTTCTAAGAGTACAAGTCCTTTCTGACTTGCAAACTCGAACATGCGCCGGGTTTCTTCCGCCGTGTCGCCACTCGGCTTCTCAACTAAAACATGCTTTCCGGCAGCGAGTGCCTTCATTGTCCATTCATAATGCAATCCATTAGGGAGCTGGAGATGCAACGAGAGCAGGTTAGCGTATTGAGTTGTGTGTGTGAAGCTTGAACAGTAATCCTCTAACCGGGTTGTAAATGACGTCAATTTCCGGATCATCCAGCAAGGCTTCGTTTTTGCCGTCAGCCAATAGAAATTAATGTTAACAGACCATACTGGTATACCTTGATATCCATTTTGTCCTCCGTACCATTTCTTGATGTAGTATTTCTTTGCGAATTTCTCTGCCTTGTCGACGTCTCGGGCGGCAACCGCGTAGACCTCGACTTCAGCGTGGCTCTTTGCAGGTGTGATGAGAGCAGGAGGCGCAATCCTGGCCGCTCCCAAGATGCCGAACTTTAGCGGAGTACTGTTGTTTGGTGCGCCCGAGGGTGCTGGTGGGTTGAGGAACGCCTTCTCAAGGGGAAATCGTCAAACATGCAGCACTGCAGCAGCAGAGACTTCACTCGCGACTCACAGCGTTGATCCGCTTGAAAAACCCAATGGCCGATGCCATCTTTCGGGGTCACAGCTGCGCCTGACGCAAGAAGTGCTGTGTGAGTTTGTGTTTCTGGGGTTCCAGAGTCGTCGAGACTCGACAGCGACCACCAATGAAGGATTTCCCGCGAACAACCCAGAATAGATTCAATTATGTCCTCTTCCAACGGGTCCCGGACTCGGAAATAACATGCATCGCTGTCGCCCACAGGTTGGACGACGCATGTTTCCATAGATCTAAGCATGAGGAGTGGAATCCGGCCCGTTGTACTACATATGAATTTTATTGTCGATCGGCGGGCGGTTGTGACAAAAATTTGCCTTGGGTGCCTGCTGCGGCCTCATTCAACAGAACGGTGCTACGGCGTACCGGACGCCGCTTCGTCGTCGAACTGGCTCGGCCGTCTTTTCATAATAAAAGTGACTTGGCTCGGGGTGCATCATATCAACCATCGTGAGAGACATCTGGAGACAACAGATTTGTCACTCTCTGTGCCGATGACGAAGGCGGTTCTCGTTGCAAGTAGAATTAGAAAGTGATCAAGTGATCAAAATGCTTTAAAGTCTGTGTCGTGATCGGGCAATTGAAAGGGGGAGCATGGCATGCATTGATCTAACTCAAAGGATTTATCGATAAATTTGGGTTGCTACCGTAATGGCCAACTCTCTTTGCCTCTGGGGCGAAGAGTGGACGTTCCTGACATCCCGAACTGCCTGATATGGGTAGGTTCTTGGAGAGTTCCGAGGTCGGAGGACACGGGTGGTGTAATCGACTCAACGTCGTTGGCTACAGCTGGGTGGTCGAAAATCAGAAAGATCATATCAAATATAGAGAGCAAATGATCACTGGTCTATTACTCACGACGGCGATAGCTCGTTTTGAACACGACACCTTCACGAAAGGTCGGATGATGACGATACTCCAAGGCGTCCGTGCGCCTGGTCCATGGCACGATACATATTTGCTATCGTGGATTCAGGAAGACGGAACATTTTCAGAATATGAGGCACCGCCCTGCGAGTAAGAAGGATACACTCAGATTGGGATGCCCCCGTTCCGGACGCGGCCTCTGATTTCCTATCGGCAACAACATTTCCGGTTGTTAATTTCTTTTTCGAGGATCTCGATGCTAGAGTGGGTGGTGGGAGGTTTTGGGATATACTTGAGGACGAAGCGGATGATCCATATAGTTTATCGAGCTCTAAGCTTGGATCTGGCTCAATCAGCCCGTGGTCTAGGAGAGAGGACAGATATTGCGAAGATCTATAAGCTGTGTCGCGGACCACCCAAAAAATTGGGGAAGGGCGGTACATTAAGATAGTACATCGCAGGAAAGGGCACGAAGCCAGCTGACCTCTGTAGTGTGACCACGACCTCCAGACACAGAAGAAGAGTGGCAAATTAGGTATCAACGCTGTGCATAGGATGAAAGGTGAGAAATAAATATTCATGCAGAACAGATCGTACGTACGTATCAGTGCGATCGGAGCAGTGAGTGGAGCGACGAGCATCCATAAATAAAACCCCCTTCGATGTCGTGGTCCACGACTCGCCAAAAATGTCTGCAGGTGAGCGAGAGGTGGGTGCAACGCGTGATCGTCTTCGACCGTCGGGCGGGTGGGATGCAAAGAAGAGGGGTAGACGAGTGGTATCTATGTGTAGAAAGGATTGCAGAATTCACGACACTAGGCTGGAGCAGAAGGGACATGCATACCTTTGGGAGTAGATGTAACTGACTCTTGTCGTTGACTTGTTTACTGGTCCCGATCAGGGGAATGGTGGGCCCCACGGATGGATCAACATTTCTGAGTGCCAACTCCTCAAAATCTATTCGATCGGCTATGCGTTCACCTAATTCATAAGTCCACAGCTGCTTTGTGTGAATCACCGTTCTCGCAACCTTTGACAAGAACACGCCCACCTTCCAGCTGCCTTTCGGTGCTTTCCCAAGACTAGCCCAGAGATCTGCAGCTTTGTTCATCACGCTCTTCGGCGCCTTTTTGTGCCACGGGGGGTCTTCACGGCCACCAAACGGCGAAATCAAGTCGAAGTGATAAAAAACTAGCATAGTGTTCGCGTTGGAATTTGGAAATGGTTTTATTTTGGGGTCCCGAGACACTCTGACCCTGGCAAGGGGAAGTGCGATGATGCGCATCGGGTGCGCTCCCTTCGGGAGGATGTTCATTGTAAGTTAGGCGTCGTCAATGTCCCTCCAGTCGAACACCGTGCTAGTTACATAGTATGTACTTAGTACACTATAGCAAGCACGTGATCGAGTACTAATCGACATCGACTTTCAAGTTAACTTCGACACGCCGCAGTCGAACGATCTCCGCCATGAATTCGCCTGATCCTGGCTCGCCCATATCCACTGACACATCTGGATCACCACCCCCAGATGACTTTCAGTTTTCGAATCGTGATCAGCAGCAAATCTTAAGCCCTGCCGACGCTCGTTTACTCAGCAACTTCACATCCTCGTTCACTCCGACGTCGGGTCCCTCGAAGCGCCGTCTTCCTGGAGGGTCTTCCTCCGAAGGCCCACAACGCAGAGACCATAAATCAAGGAGACGAGAGGATGCTTTTGGTTCCGCAAGTGGCTCAAGGAGAGCTGCTATTGAGGGGCAGGCTGGCCACTTGGCTGGTAGCGGTGTCGGTCTAGGAAGCAACACATACCAATCAAGGGGGGATTACATCTCTCGCCGGGACAAAGAGGAGCTCATCGACTTATCTCTGATGGAGCAACTAAGGCAAGGTCTGTCACAATGGTGTTCAGTCTATTTTTCTTCCTCAATTTCCTCTTCCCTCTGCTGGTCAGACTTCGGAGATCCATTCCTGGACTCTGGTTCGAAGCAGATCAGCTGATTGGTATCTGTATCAGTTACAACATCCTCGTAACCCAAGTCGGTGAGTCCTCCAACCTGATCATTTATCTTGCTCACTCGTCCCCGAGTCGGCTGCAGTGCTTTCCGTGGTCTTCTACGGATACGACATAAGTACGGTCAACTAGTACTTGAGACTTCGACCGGTATTATAACACCCATCGAATGTTGTATCCGGTGTAAAGTACTTGCCGCCGTTTGATTGCTTCTCCTAAAATCGTATGTCCTCAACGTACGCATCCCTCATGCGGTACTGAGGGCGTACTCCGCTTTTCTGAGGGAACGGCGGTGACCACGCCTTTTTGAACCATCATGCCATCATCAAACCTGCTTTCCTGACTTTGTGAACTTGTCATTTACCTGGCTGCTGAACGTTGAGCTAAGAATCCGCCGCGCTCTGTGTTACATACTCCAGCTTTACCCCGCATCTTCCAACTTCATCCACTTGATCGTTGTTTGACTACCCCTCATATAGAATGGTTCAGCGACAATTTAAGCATAGACACGTTCGCTAAATCGTGCTATCCCTGCACTAATACATGCCCCAACTTCGGCTGAACAGGTTGACTTCTTCATGGAGAACGGTTTCGTTATCATTAAGAATGGTTTCACCAAAGATAAGCTGCAGAATATCTGGGTCCGTCTTTGTCTTGACACTAATGACAAGAACACCTAAGATAAGAAACGTATCCACATGCCTGATGGTACAGGCGCGAAGACATCGCCAGCTTCGGCCCAAAGGTATGTTTAGCACAGTGCATGCTTGTTCTGTGCCTCGTACCACAGACTACTACGGTAGATCTGGGAGATTATGAAAGAACTCCTTGGTGGCGAGGAAAGCATTGACCAGCCCAGCGGATCGTAGGGCGATTGCTTCATTGTGAACTTTGGGGCTGAAGCCCTTGAGAATATCGACGGCGTCGACCCCAAAGCTCTCGATACCAAGTTAGAGATGTTCAAGTTGATGGTGATTTCTTCGTAGGTCCCTACTGAAAGCGTCTACGGATTGGAACTTAGAATCGCGTCTAGCTCCATTATCCAGACTCCCCAGAACAGTCGCTGCTAGTTATTCCCGTCTTCTCAGACATCAAGCCTTGTGGAGGAGGCATCCTCATCGCTCCTGAGGGTACAATTGACTCCATGGTCCCGAAATCCCAAAGGTGTTCTCCGAGTCCCAACGGGCATGTCATTCACACCCTGCACGTCTACCTATGCCGATACCAAGGATGGCCCTATATTCCCATCTCGAGGAGGTCAAGAAATGCACTGAGTTTTTTTGAGATTACTGGCGAAGTCGGCGACGTCATTCCGTTCCATCCACTCATACTCCACTCGGCTTAAAGAACCCTGTGCATTCAGTGAAGACTCTCAAGGCTCTACGTGTCGGCAGGCTCGATTGCAACATAACGACAGAGCGAAGGAGGATAGTTCCCAAGAGCAGAAGAGGGAGAGTGAGCTCGCCACTAAGTAGCAATTGGCGGTGTTTCACCTTCGCCTGCGACGATATCTGTTGCTTGATCCCTATTTCACCGTGAACCAATATGGCAACCGATGTTCATAGGAGCTTACCCTCTCGGTCGATCCCCGAGATACGCAGTGGTAGGCGACATGGGCCGGGCCCCTGAGATGAATCCATTGCCACGATCATGTAACACTGGCACCCCCCATGGAGTTGAAAACTTTACGCCGCTCTTCTACCATTATTAAAGGTGAATATGGCTTACCAATGGGTGAGAGATTTTCCGAAACATTGTGATGAGCAGGTTGGGGACAGTCTGACCGTTGCCCCTTGGGGCTGCTCAGTTCTCCCGTGGAAAAACGATTTTCAGTTGAAACACAGACATGCGAAACGGCGTATCCGCCCAAGTGCTTACCATGTAGAGATCCTTGACTTGCCAAATCAGGCTAGTCCTTTCAGGGACCGCAAGGTTATGCGTATGCAATGAGATAACATCCCATTGCCCACACGCCCCGTCTTATCTGCCCCAGAGTTGGTCCCGTGGTCAAGGCGAGCGAGAAAATGGACTCCCATGCCCAATCATCACGTCAGGTATCCCCTTGTCGCGTCAGCACGCTAGCCAGCACCCATCGGACCGAACCAAACGTATTTTTGCTCATCCGAACTTTCCCCACTGGCGTTAAGAGGCCACGCCGGAAAACATTGGCCGCCTGCATTGTCTTAGTGTCCGTTGCAGAGGCTAATCGCCAGCATGGTTAACAATTACAAGCACCTCACCCGTGTGTCAAATCCTTTATCTTTCGTCTCGCTGAACTCGTAACACCGGAACAGCCAACCAGGTGGACTTCTTCATGGAAAATGGCTATGTTGTGATCAAACAAGCCTTCAACAAGGTGAAGTCCGACGAGTGGACCAAAGAGCTCTGGATTCGCCTTGGGTGCAATCCTGATGACAAATCAACGTGGCCCATAGACAAGGAGCGCATCCATATGCCTGTACATAACCGGGAAGCCGTCAAAACATTTGCTCCAAAGGTATGAGGCAAACACACGATAACGAACCCTGATCTCATAGTGTAAATGTAGGCTTGGGGGGCAATGTCAGAACTCCTTGGTGGCGAAGACCGTATCGCTGAAAGTAGCGGTTGGTGGGGGGACTCTTTCATTGTCAATTTGGGATCGGAAGAACTTGCATGTCAGACGGAATCACTGCACCCTCACGATCTGGACAACTGGCATGTCGATGGTGACTTCTTCGTAAGTCTCCTTGGCTAGCGGCGCTGCATCGACTGACATGGGGCTGGGCCCCAGGTTCACTTCCTCGACTCGCCTGAGCAAGGACTACTCGTAATCCCCATCTTCTCAGATATAAAACCGTGCGGCGGTGGTACTTATATCTGTCCCGAGGGGATCAATATAGTTGCGAAGCTCCTCGCTGCACACCCCGAAGGAATGGTCCCTAGCCCGCAACTATGTATGACCCCTTTGAGTTCGACCTACGCAAATCCAAGAGACAAACCTGCCTTCTGGTTCCATCTGCACGAGATAAAGAGATGCAGCAAGTTTGTTGAGGTGACTGGGGAGGTCGGCGACGTCGTGCTTCTGCATCCGCTAATGGTCCACTCTGCGTCAAAAAATTACCTTCGCATTCCCAGAGTGATCACGAACCCAGCCGTGGCGTTGAAGGAACCTTTCAACTTCAACCGAGAGAACCCGGAGGACCTCAGTTTGGTGGAGAAGAAGACTTTGAAAGCTCTAGGCGTTGAGCGGCTTGATTACCGAATCACTACCGAACGCCGTCAGCTTGTACCCGAGAGGATAAGGATTCAGCAGCAGATGCTGGAAGAAGAGAAGAAGAGGCTCGCAGAGCTTACTGCATCATACTCCACCGTGACCTCTCCTGTTCAACCTACTCCCATAGCATAGCTTTCGATCGGGCTTCAGCACATGCATAGTACTATTGCATACATATGCCACCTGCTGGCAGTTGAGTCAAGAAGTGCGGGTGTATCATGTAGTAATTATGCATTTATGTATCCATAACTCGAAAAACCTAGTACACAGGTGCTATAGCTTTCTTCGTCTCGTTTTTTCCTAGTCTCCCCACTGGATGAGACCCTAAGATTTCGAAGATCAAAAGATAAGTCGTTCTGGTCACACGCTTTTCCTTGGCTACGTGTGAATTGAGTTTGCTCGAGCCTCGAGGAAAACCCAACATACAACCAAAGCCGGCCAAGCGTTCATAGTATCGCGATTGCTGACCTTCACGTTGACAGGTTCTCCCAGTTTGCATGTTTTCCAGCGCGTTTCAGAATGTCGTCGGAATGTCTCTCGTTTTGGGAGCGGCATCCTATGGGGTCGGTCTCGCTCCGCTATCCATACCACTCTCCAGTATGTATCCGAGCAAACATAGGTATGGAGATTCAGTCTGATAGACGGGTCGTAAGAAAAACAACTCTCCATGTTGTTCAACTTGGGAACCGGTCTACTCATCGGCACCGCCCTTGGAGTGATCTTGCCTGAGTGAGTTCTCTGGCTACGCTGCGCGTTTTAACCTTGTCTAGTCTTATTCGCCATTACAGGGGAATTGAAGAGCTTGTGGCCGACGCTGACTGGGAGCGGAGCTCCTACTCTTTCGGCATTGGGATCCCAATCCTACTAGGGTTCGCCTTAATGTTTCTTTTGGAGGAATACACGACTTCTCATGGACAGCCACTCGCCTATTCTTCGACGTCTCAGCCTGAAGGACAGACTTTTAATGTTGACTTAGAGGAACGAGGACGTTTTCCTAATCCCGAGAGCCCTCCCCTGCGCCACGTTCAAGTTGAAACCAGTGGTATCCAGCGTGCCTATCCATTATCATTTGGTTTGATCATACACGCACTCGTGGATGGGTATGCATTAGGTGTCTCTGCATCTAATGCGCGTTCCCCCAACTTGTCGCTCATCGTGTTTCTTGCTATCGTTATCCATAAAGGCATGATGCTCTGCTTCTGCTGTTTCGTTAGCTGACTATGCATGAAATAGCGCCGACTGCGCTCGCTCTGACCACCGCACTTCTTGCAAATTCGCTTTCTGTGACGGACTGCAAGAAGCATCTGTTGTACTTCAGCCTCGCGACTCCTGTGAGCTCAATTCTGTCGTATGGTCTCTACGCCTTCCACTCCGAGAATCGCAGTACTTGGTCAGGCGGCGCGTTGCTATTCAGCGTGAGTCATTCGAAGGACACTTGGACATCACTGCCTCATGTGGTCCTAATTTGTAGGGGGGCACGTTTCTGTATGTGGCTTCGGTGGTACAGCCTATATCAGGTCATGCATCAGAATCGCCTGCGAACGAGATCGGGAAGACGGTTCGCACCATACTACTCGTGGGGGGGATGTTTTTTCCTGTGCTAGTTAGTCGCCTGGTGGTGCACGGACATTGAGTATACAGGTTGAGATATTTACTGTAACTGTGTTCGTTGGCTTGAACCGTGACTGGCGCTGGACGCTTAATTATTCTATTCACTCGAAGCGAAGGGCCTGACTCGATGTAGTTTATCCATCGACCATGTCATCGCCAGGGACAGACTCTGAAAGTGAGAGGGAGCCTACACCTCCACCACTAAAGCGGGCTCGTCAGTCTGGGTCCCCAAGGACTGCGAGCAGCGCTTCGAATGTCAAGAACAATTCTATCCTCCCCACCACTAGTTCTACTTCTACCTCGTCGATAATGAACAACTCTTCTAACCTGCCTCCACTCGCTGTCTCGATCCTAGGCGTCGAACCACTCGACGAGTTCATCAGGGAGATTGCAGACTTTGTGCATCACATGGTCACGACCAGGCCCAACATGGGTCCCGACGCGAAAGTGGAGGTGGAAGCTAAGCTTGGCGTCCTCATAGATCGAACTACTGGAAAGAGGATATCCTTGCCAGTGCTGGTAGAAACGAGTGCGTAGTTGGACGCCATCACAGTTTACGCGTGACGCTGACATTACTATGTCTCAGTCCTAGTTCCGGATGGAGTTGATCTACGTTTCGAATCAAACATGTCGGCTGTTGGTATCTGTATCTGCGGGCAGCGACGCGACTAAGTGGACTCATTTTGGATATTTCAGGCGCAACACAAGCACTTCAATACGATTCTTAACGAGCTACAACGTAGATCTTCCGAGCCCTTGCACCCAGCATCCCCGCTTGAGTATAAACACTTCAAATTGGTGGATTCCTTTTACCCACCAGACAATCCCCGTGATCGTGAAAAGATTCGTGTCACCCGTGAAGAGAAGACTGGAACGGTTGTCGAGGTCATGAAGAAGGTGAGATTGGGTGACCTCAACATACATTCCCCCAAGCGGCTGGCCGACTGGAGAGTTAGTGTCAATTTGGAAGTCCCGAGTGCGTTGAATGCCTAGCTTACACTTGCAGACACTCATAAGTTACCCCAGTGCCACATCCAGTAGGGACGCCGACACTTACGAGAAGAAAGGACAGAATATGCTACTCGCACGAAGAATTCAATATTGACCTCACGCAGGTAGTATCCAACGCTGGTCCTAGCAGTCCAGTGAGTACAACATTCTTATAACAACTTGCTGGCCTTGATTTTTTTTCCCATCAGCCTGAGATGCTACACGAATTGGAGGTGGAAATTGCACGGTCTACATTACTGTTGTCAACAACGTCGAAGCGAGGGGATCCAAATGTGCCGGAACACGAACGGAACGCATTTGATGAGCTGATCCGGTCGTTTGTGAACAATACTCGGATTCTTGTCAAGAACGCTAGCGAAGGATGGCACTGAACACAACTCGGACAGATGATGTGGGCTTTAGAGTAGGAAAACTCGTAGTTAAGTCACACATATACGATACAGGGTACCAGAGCATTAAAGAATTTAGAGTACCGCGATAAAGGGGCAAAGCAGTTCAGACACCAATGATTTCAACCATGTCACCATCTTCTAAATCGGCATCTCCGATTTCTGCTTCAGAGTCCATCTTATCTCCATCGACCATCAATCGAGGAAAAGGAGTGGGCCTCTTTCCCATTCCGCCCGTGGACGCGACACGAGAGTAGTTGTCAGGTAACCCTGCCGCTCTGAGGAACGCCTTTACAATTGCGCCACAAGTTGTAGTCGAGCGAACGGTGAGAGTGACAGTCTTGTCCTTGGTAGCCGCGGACCGGAGTACAAGCTTAATCGTATCTCCTCCTGTGGACTCGGCTTCCGACTCAACATCGGACTGTGGCGCCGTAGACGGGGAACATCTTGATGTAAAATCTTGGCAAGACGGAGACGGTGCCCGGTTGCTTCGCTGCGCACGAATATACTCGGCAGTGTGTTTGTCACATGCCTCTATTTATACCAATTAGCAACTTCGACAGGTTTCGGGTGACGTGAACGGACCCAATTCTCCCTCTGCCCATATATGAAGACTATGGGGCGTTCCTGAAGCGAAGACGCGTCTGTGGTCGTGACTGATCACGAGCTGATCTGCCATGACCCCGGCTAGGTCGGCAACTCCATCGAACAACTCTCTAAAGGTGTCGTGCTAAATCAATTTGGATTGGTCGTTAAGGGACCACAGGGCGAAAGGGAGAGACGCACTCGTCTCATCTTGAACGTCCAGCATTGCTCTTGAGCCGAGGGGTTGAGCGGGTGTGGACGCCAACGAACCTTGATATTGACAGCTTCGGGCCCTCCCGCACGCTCCGGGTCGATGTGAGCGTGTTTCACATGTTGCCTGGCTGCTTCGGCAATCTTTGCGAGTTCTGGGTCCAAGTCTATAGCATCGGTCGAGTCATCCATGAAGAAGGTAGGAGAGGGAGGACGAGGTTGGATTGCGAGTGCTTGTCTGAGAATGTCATGTGAACAATAACGATAGTAATCAAACGACGAGCTGCAAACCTGACAAGGTTCATCGCATTTGCGCGCTGATGGGCGGGTAGTTCCGGGGGTGGTGTGATCGATTTAGAGCGACTCCTCTCTCGTTTGCGCTTATTGGGCGATGTCTCTTGAGGGTTCCTGTGTGTATGATCCATGATCTGGATATCGTCGTCTTCATTGTCCGAGGAGAGTCTAGACGGAACGGGTCAGGGAATATGACAAAGACCGGAGCCTCGGGGACAGCCCCAGGGACGCAAGGTACAAAGATGAGGGATGACTCAACCAGCGGGACCCGAGACAGAATGCGTGAGTGCAATTAAATCCATAGACGTACATTCCAGCTACATCCGTGCCCTGCCAACGGGGGCGGTCATTCTGCTTGATCGGCTTCTTCTTCTTTCGGGGTTTCTGAGAGGATCCATCCCCTGGGTCATCCAGATCCCAGTCATCGTCGGATCTCGTGAACGGTGTTGCCTCTGGTGGGCGATGAATTTCGTGCGGGGAGAGATGTGGCGGTACTTACTTGCGGCGGACTGCTCGAGCTGCCTCCAGTGCTGGGCTGTTCTTCCCTTGTTCCTACGAAAGAGGTCGTCCTCGTCGTTGACGGTGTTGATGACCTGAGCTTCCCCGCTGACCGCTGGCTGTCTCGAGACCAGACGCGGTCGTGGTCGCGGACGCGCCGGCTGTGCCATTCGTTAATGACAACACCCCGTGGGAATCTCGCCCTGCTTAGCCTTCGCACTGTCACACACCGCGTCACGTCACGCCACCCCATGTCCGACTTGAAGGTCGTCTTCAAGAAATCCACGTTGCGTCCAGCCCAGCGCGCGAGGGACGTCGACGTCGACCCCGACAGCGGTGAACTATCCTCAGCGAACACGCCCACCACCCTAGCTTCGAAGCTCAAGTCAAAGGCAAAGCGCGCTCAACCAAAGTCCCGACTCAGCTTCGGCACCGATGACGATGTAAGTCTGCTGCGGCCCAGTTCGCGTCCACCCTGATGCATCGTGCGTTAGGCAGCCGAGGAACCTTCATTTCAGATTAAAAAATCCAGCCTCAGCCGCAAACTCACCCTTGGCTCACATCCAGCGTGCGTGGCGACCGACTGACCGTCGATTGCGTACTCACCCTTCGTCTCAAGTTCGCTACCTGCCACATTAGACCAGGCCACCATTAGCACTCGGTCTAATGACGCACCGGTCTATGATCAGGCTTACCTCTCAGAGCTCAGGGCCAGCACATACTCTACTCGACCGCCCACCAACAATGACATTTACGATGCGGATACGGATGCATTCATGACTGCAGATGAGAGTTCATCGGAGCTTTTAGGACCCCCAGGCAACATTCACCCCCCCATCGCGCAGTCTCGTGCTAATATTTACCCAGAGGTTACTGAAACCGTGATTCCTTCCCAATCGAGGATTGTGGCTGCGAAGGAACGGCGAGAACGTCTGCGCGTTGGTACTGCAGAACAAGAGTACATATCTTTGTCTGTCACGAAACGGGCCGACATCTCTCAAGGCCCTCATCCTGAGAGCCGCCTGATACGAGAAGAAGATGAAATAGGGGAAGGCGAGGACGGTAGGTAAGATTTTCCGCGCTATGGCGTCATTCCTGTTCATTCGTATCCTTCAGAGTATGCGGAATACACCAGCGCGCAAGAAAGGATAGCGTTGGGGAAAAAGGCACGCAAAGCCGAGGCCACGAAACGCAGAGAATCCATGAAGGAAATGATTTCCGAGGTGTAAGTACTTCCCATTTCTCCGTACTCTGTTTGACGCCGTACATCAGAGTGGATGAAGACGAAGAAACTCTCGAGTGGGAGAGAGAGCAACTGCGGAGAGGGGGTCATGACCCTGCAATGGTCGCGGAGCCCACCCCGGTCAAGCAAATCTACATGGCTGCTCGAAGTACACCTGTCGTTCGTTCCATTGCACATTTGCTCACACCTGCCCAGTCCCGCCTGCAACCGACATACCTGCCCTTGGGCCAGCCATTGGACGATTTCAGCGATCATTGGCCTCATTGTCTGATTCCCATGCTTTGAACACTGGCGCCATTACATCCCTCGCAGAACAGCGTACCGAACATGATACACGAGAGACGGAACTCCGTTCAATGATTACTGCTGCAGAGTCGAAAAGAGCCTGGTTCGCGGAATTCAAGGACTGGGTCGAGGGTATAGCCGCTTTTCTTGATGAAAAGGTCGCGTTATCTTTCTCAACGCACAGTAATACTTACTCGACATTTCCAGTTCCCTAGGCTCGAAAAGCTGGAGGAGGAACATCTTTCAATACTGAAAGAGCGCACCGAGATGATCACGCGGCGGCGTAGTGCCGATGATGAGGACGATCTATCCGTTGTATATGGCCCAGTCCCTCTATCCTCCACGGAATCAGACGTCGATGAATTGCGTCGCGTTTTACCTACGTCAAACTCTGCTGTACTCAGAAGGGAGCGGCGCACAGCCAGAGTAGCAAGGCGCACCCGTCGACACGCTGCCAAGATACCGTCAGATGCCGACGACCATGAAGAAGGGTACTCAACCGACTCATCTCTTACCCAGTCCGACACTCTCGACTATCAGCAGGCCCTTGAAAGGATCACTGCGGGTGGTAGAGATATCTTATCTGATGTCAGATCTACCGAATTCAAGGACCCTAACCGTGGCCTTGCAAAGTGGTTCGGTGAATGGCGTGAACGTCATGCTGACAGTTATATTGGCGCCTGGGGCGGCCTTGGACTAGTGGGAGCTTGGGAGTTTTGGGTGCGACTCGAACTCTTGGGATGGAACCCACTCGAGGTATATTCCTTCTTGCCCTCTGACTTAGTCCTGACGCCTTGTGACAGTCGGGGGGGAGTCTAGACCAATTTTCTTGGTATACATCTCTATACCAATATTCTCGCCCTCTGGGTGGGAATGGAAAGAGCGATGAACCGGAACTTGGTCCGGACGGCGATATTGTTTCAGCGATGATCTCCACTGCGGTCACACCCCGCCTTTGCAAAGTGCTCGAGGCTGGGGCATTTGACCCTTACTCCACGAGGGATGTCCGGAGAATGGTAGATCTAGCCGAACAAGTAGAAGCTTCCATCGGAACAGACAGTAACAAATTCCAGGTGCTGTGTTGTTCGTGGTGATCACGACTTGGTGAATTCCTAACATTATACGCATCTCCAGATGATTTTGAAATCCGTCCACACCGTTTTTGACAGCGCTACGTCTAATGCGGAGGATTTGCTAGCCCCTTTTGTCAAGTTGAATTGTTCCCCCTTTGACCCGGAGGCGGCACCTGCCCGACAGCGTTTACTTTCTCGAGCCACAAAACTCTTAGAGAACATGCTACGATGGCGCAAGTATGCGGGTGACAAGCACGCCATTGGCAATGTTTGTGCGCGGCTTGTAAACGACTACATACTTCCGATCGCAGAGAGTGGTTGGGAGGTCGGGGGTGAACGAAAAGTCCGCCAGGTAATTAATGAAGTTTCTTTCTCGTCGTTCAACGTGAGCTTATGTTGCTTGTAGGTCATGGCCATCCTACCACGGGAGTTAGCGAGCTCGATGAGAGCAACGTTGACCGCGTTCACCTAAACGTCGTAATTCATCATCTTGCCCAGACATTTGAAAGATACGCCCGTTCCGCCAGATACAGTGTTATTGCGCACGCCGAGCCTTTATTATGCCGAATACGATGATAATTAGGCTTAGTCGTCACCCACATTATCACCGCTGGCTGCTCGGGAGATGAATATGAAGCCTCAATGACCACTCATGCCTGACCTTTGAGGCCACTTTTTCGCCTTGGGTATTCCGCGTGGGTAGATCGTTCCGCTGTCAGACACACCAACCAGGATTTCTTCCTTCACAGTCTCTAGATGCCGAAGGTTATGGGACTTACGTTTTGCTACTCTGATCACGTTGCTTGAAGCAGTATTTGCAGACACATCGATTAAATTCAACAGGTGGAAGCGAGCTATTATTGGTGACCAATGAAGAGAGATCGTGTTGCTATCTCCTGATTTCTTATTTCTGTTTCTTTCGAAAAGATTGAGTATACTTACTTGATTTGCGGTCACCCATTCACCCCTGGTTGAAGGTCTGGACGCGGATTTCCCCCTTGGTTATGGGCGGGATTGGGTGTGCATTGTACCCCGCTGGCCGCCATCAAGGAAGCCCTTGACTTCTCGAAACGGAACCTCCGTTGTACGTCACATGTTGTTTTAGCAAGTGTGTCCCACATTAATGAAACGGCATGATGAAAGTGGCAGCCTTTCAGAACTCATCCGGAATGGCCGAGAGGTTTGTCATGAGTCAAGGAAACGGTGACTAGGCCCGTTCTATTTACTATTCTTGGCCCGGGCTGTCCGCTATCGTAAACACGAGATGTCATCGCGGGCATGCTACACAACCCGACGCCCAAACTTCGAACAAAGTACTAGCGAACCGGTTCACCTCTTTCGTGCCGGGGGTCCTCGCCTTAGCTGAATGAGGATTAGCTTGCTGAGGTCAGTACCGTGGCTGGTTAATCCTGCCGATTACGCAGGTGATCGTTCGGTTCACCTCGAGGGTTCGCCACGATCAACACGCCACTATACCTGTGTCAGCCCTTTACTTGTCCAGTGACACGAGTTTTGTTAACCCTCCAAATTAAAAAAAAAAAAAACTCCGATCGGTCAACGGGAGTGTACGTCTGCGAATCGTCTAAACACCTGTTTGGATCAAACATTTACGGTTTCGGTGGACAGTGCCGAACGGTTAAGGGTCCATCGGGCGGCTTTCCGCCTATAAAAGCCGCGAGAGCGAGCTTTGTCCCCAGTGTACTAGACTACTCTTCCCTCCATTCCTTTTCACGACATGGCTGAAATTGCTGAAAAGCCCATAGCACGCCTATCTGAGACATCGAGCACGTATACTCGCCAGCACGACCCCAATGCAAAAGATTTTATTGCCTTCGCAGACTGTGAACACTGTACACAGTATCCTAATCGCTGGTCAAGGATCAGGTTGGTCGGGTTTTTCAGATCTCTAGGCTTTCCTCATACCTCTCACTAGGGAATACATACGAGAGCCAGCTGCTGAATTCCTTGGAACTATGATCCTTGTCATCTTTGGTTGCGGTGGTGATTGTCAAGTCGTTCTATCGTCCAACCCTGCCGTCTCCTCTAGCCCAAAAGGGGTTAGTCTTGAACCATTAGTAGACCGTTCAACGTTGACATCTTGATGGTAGGAATATCTCTCTCTTAACCTGGGTTGGGCTATCGGTAGGAGATTTTACTACTATGTGTGTAACGCATCTCAGACATCCGACAGGTGTGGCCATGGGCGTATGGGCCTCATGTGGAATTTCTGGGGGTCACATTAACCCAGCGGTACGTCGCATTATACCCACCATACCGTCATGTACTTATTTCTTCCTAGGTCACACTTGCCATGGCGTCTGTCCGCAACTTCCCTTGGAAGAAAGTACCCTTCTATATTCTAGCCCAGCTCCTTGGAGGTATTTGTGGTGCTGGTATTGTTTACGCCAACTACTACCATGCCATCAACCTCTACGAAGGTGGAGCAGGTATCCGTACTATCACTGGCACCGGCGACCTGTTCGGGACGTATGCGGTGTGTGCTGCAAATACTTGGTTGACGATCTTTTTCTAATCATAATTGAAGGCGGACTACATGACTTCTGTTTCCTGTTTCTTTGCCGAGGTTGATTTCACTTTGATTTATACATTTTGCATGGGTTCACACACCTCTAGTTTTTGGGAGCCGCTATGTTGATCATTGCGATCTTGTCCGTAACGGATAAGCGGAATTCCCCACCTCCACCAGGTCTCGTTCCTGTGGCACTCTTCTTCACCATTCTTGGCATAGGGCTCGGCCTCGGCATGGAAACAGGATATGCAGTCAATCCTGCCCGTGATCTCGGTCCGCGCATTTTGACAGCTATGGTCGGCTACGGAAAAGCTGGTATGCATCTTATGCTTCACATTAACAGCGTGTTTCATCCTCCCCAGTTTTTGACTTCAGGGGTCAATACTGGATTTGGTGCCCAGTACTTGGCCCAATTTTGGGTATGCAAATGGGAGCTTTGGTCTACGACACCCTCATCTACACTGGTTCTGACAGTCTCGTCAACAAGCCGTGTGTTCAAAGCCTATGCATTGAAATTCGTTTGTTGACAGATATCGCTTTTTTCCAGGGACCTGGAGGCCGAAAGGAGGCACCTCGATGGCTGCGTTGAACACAAGAAAGCCGCCGTACATGCAGGTGTTGACGTAGTTTAATGGCTTCTTGCGTTTGTTTTCCCAAGGATTTTTCAGACGGACCTCACATTCTCTTTCCGGATCATGTTGTACTCTATTATTACCACGATGCTGTAGTGCAACATGCTGGTCCTCGAGTCGACGGATGATGTGTCGCTTTCATTACCCAGCCGGGCGATAAGTACTAAGTTACGAAAACCGATAAGTTAGGTAGCGCCACGTGCGTGGCAAAGCCCGTTACTTTTCACTATGACTCTGAGACTGAGAGTGGGGTTCGTATGGCAGCCGGTTTGCTTCGGTATGGAATGGTAATACGAGTTCGGTTGATAGTGGATAGTTTTTTTTTTTTTTGGACAAGTGTTATATTGTTATGTAGCAACCGACAGAACTAGCTCTACATAACACACTAAGGCGGAAGCCCGGGGGTGACCGGTCCGAGGAAAAATGCTCTTACGCACGCCCTATTTACATAGGGGGTGTGGGATAGTGGATAGTTGATCGTTCAATTCAGTGAAACGGTTAGTGTTAGCCGATAGTCAGGACCAGTCAGGACCACTACCCAGTTCACAGAAATTGTCGCTGATAGTAAGAAGGAAATTCTACCCACTCTCCTTCACCCAAATCAAAGTTACTGGCAGCTCTTGCGCGACTGCTGCGCCCTTAACTGTGTACTGTCACGCCCAATCAGTGATTTAGTTGATCAAGAAGATGGTCGAATTCGTTTCTTATACTAAATGTCAATCGCACCCAAATCAAAGTTCCTGCGTAACGACTTAGACTGGTGATCAATATTCAATCCGTATGTATATAATCGGGCAAGCCGCCGATAGACGGACGGCTCGCCCTGCCAGCTCACCCCCTATGTATTGTAATATCACTTGAACTAGGTCGGTAGCCGTGGGATAGACGCAACTGGTCGGACTGCCAGTGGACGTGAGTTGAACCTGATGCGGTTTCTCAACTTACTTCGAACTTGAACTGCCATCACTACTAGTACTTTTCGGAGACTGTTCGGCTCATCGATTCTCCATCATAATCACTGAGTTGGCAGATGATGGGTCCGGTAAACTCGAAAATAGGGCCTATCGGTTTTGAGTTTCTGTCTGTACATATGGAGACCCAGACCAACCGCTGGCCATCCATTAGCTAATGTCATGTTCAACTGACGGGCATCGCAGCTGATCAGGGTTAATTGCAGTCATGTGTGCGGTCATCGAACCCAATCTTTCTAGTAAGTGCCCAAAACACATGGACCCAAAGCCTGGTTTCAACTGGCTGTGCGGCCTTGTGATTCATCTTGTGATGATCTACATGTTTCTGACTCTGTTATTGCAGACCACTTCCGACGGAACCACTCGGGATGATCTTGTGCCGGTGCCACATGTATCAGAATCCTGAGCCACAGGAGGGTATCGATGAAATCCTTAGCGATCTATGATATTGAACAGTGAGTTATAAAGGGTCTTGACTGCCGAGGTAGGTGTATCAGCGTTACTGCGATGTCCCATAACGTCATCGAAAAGTTAGAAGTATCTCAGCTAGAAAATGGGTGCACCCACACCCACACTGAGACCTCAAACACGACCCCTGTGGACGAGTGTAGCTATAATTGCATGGCTCCCCCTAACAGGTGGTCACGAATACGGTGAAGCATTGAGCTTGACTTCCCTTATTCCTTCCCTGACCAGGCTCTAGGTATATGTTGCGAGAGCCCTTTGCAGAGTTCCTTGGAACTTTGATTTTGGTCTTGTTCGGGAACAGCGTTGATTGCCAAGTTTTCCTTTCGATGGATCCTGCTGTCGTGTCTACGACCAGAGGGGTGAGTAGCTATTTCGTCGAATGATAGCCAACACGGAGGTTCGATACCGTTTCCAAGAACTACCTTTCTCTCAACTTTGGCTGGGCAGCAGGTCAGCTAGTTGTTCCAGGTATTTGACACATCGAACCAACCAATCTCTCTCAGGTGTTGCTTTTGGAGTATGGGTATCTGTTGGTATATCGGGTGGGCACATAAATCCTGCGGTAACGAGTCAACTCCTACGATACCGATCGCGCCCTGATTCGATGCCAGATCACCGTTGCTTTAGCTGCCTTTCGAGGATTTCCCTGGAAGAAGGTTCCGATCTACATTCTTGCACAACTTCTAGGAGGTATATGCGGCGCAGCCATTACATACGCGAATTACTTCCATTCCATCAATGTCGTGGAAGGTGGCCCCTCCATTAGAACCATCGTTGGGTCGGGCGACCTCTTTGCAACCTACTCTGTGCGGGTTATATCATGATGAGTGCAGGAAATGAAAGGCTGACACAATTATACACACAACAGCTTAGCATCCTCAGCCCAATATCATGTTTCTTCTCTGAGGTATGTGTTTCTGCTCTGAAGATGTCCTTCGACGTTTACAACGTAATAAGTTCGTGGCGTCCGCTGTACTCATGATTGGTGTACTTGCTGTGACGGATAAGGGGAATGGACCCCCGCCTGCGGGTCTGCTTCCCCTATCATTGTTCATCATCGTCCTTGGCATCGGTGCTGCGATGGGGATGAACACGGGTTACGCATTGAACCCCGCACGAGACTTAGGTCCACGGATTTTCACAGCCATGGTGGGTTACGGACGTGCAGGTAAGCCCCGCGGAACCGAGCAAACATAGAGGGCGGTTTCCCGGAACCGTTCTTACTAAAACTTGCTCTCAGTCTTTGATTATCGAAACCAGTACTGGATGTGGTGTCCTGTCCTTGGCCCCGTGTTTGGTACACTGTTCGGTGCCTTGGCATACGATCTCTTGATCTACACGGGTGGTGATAGTATCGTCAATAAATCGTGGGTGCTAAATCACCCCTGACTCGATTGGTGAACGAGTACTGACTACGGCGTATACAGAGACGCACGAACCATTAAGCGACATCTTAGTGTGCGGGTGCAGCAGCGGGAAAAACTCGCCGCCGGTACAAATGGTGCATGAGCTGCGTGATGTAGTTCCTGAGCTGATGACCTACCATGACCGGGATCACGGATACGTTCATTCTCTACTCATAGGACGAGGGTCGTGGCCTTGAATAACACAACAATATATACATCAGCGGAAAGGTTGTTTCCAGCGGGAAGTGCATTCGTGAGCTACATGTTCTAAAAGAAACAAGCTTGTATACTCCAGAGTCCCGTGAATCAGGTACACAGCAAAAAAAAACCCCATCTGACCGGCAGATGGCGCCTCATTGAAATAGCTACCACTGTCGCGCCAACCGACCGGCCGCCCAAACGAAGGCGCAACCACATATCGGTATTAGGATGAGCCAAATGACAAAGTCCCATAATAAACGCTTGCCAAGTCGACTACGCTGGAGGAGCCGTTCCTTGCGTTGGAGAAGTGGATCACGGGATGGAGATGGCGAGAGTTCAGAATTAGAATGGCGTGGAGTGCTCGGAGCCGACGAAGGTGCCTGGGGCACGACGATCGAAAGCGGGCGACGGAAGTAATGGATGGTGATGTGTGCTAAGGCTAAGCAACCATAACGACAAACTTGGTTCTCTGTCACCAGAAGCGAGGGAAGAGAACATACCTGGCAGCAGGAACGTCCCGAAAACAGCCAAAAACAACGTGGCATCGTCGAGAATACTTGTAACGGTTGGTGGGACTAGGCTGAGTGCGAGAATAACAACAGTGATGACGGATAACGCTGCATTGGTACGCATGAACCGGTATACTACACCATGTAACGGGAGTGAAGTTAATGATATGACAACGGATGGGATAGACAATACAAGGGTGGCGATGCGCAAGCCGAGTGTGAGGTTATCTGACGTAGCCGTAGAAGCCTTCCGTGGCAAGTCAGCCCATGCTGGCTCGTTTATCGGTTCCACTCACCGGAGCGCGAGGTGAGGCAGTAATGATTACGAGAGGAAGCATAAGCAACGCCGCTAGGATGGCTGAGAACGTATTCAATAGTTGAAATGAACTCGCCCTTGCATTCTTGGATGTAGGGGGAACTGATGGAGGAGTCCCAGCTATCAAGGAGGCAGACAGAGGGACCGTCATGGCAGTGGTACATGCGAAGGTAAAACTACCTGTAGAAGAACGACAGATGAGAAGGCGTGCATGGAAATCAACGTGAAGTACGAACTGATTTCATTCCACAACACTCCTCGTCGGAACGAGCTCAAGCTTGGTGGCGAATGTTCGTTCGCGGCATAGGAACGAGATATCGCAACCAACCACGCCACATACGAAGCTACGGAGAGACCGGTTGTGTACACGATGGACCTGGAGGCCAGAGACTTGGGGAGCGAAAGTATCAATACCACAATAGACAGTAGGATTGAAATACTGAGGCGAGAGCGGAACGGAATTGATTCTGGGACTTTGAGGAGGAGCGCAGAGTCTACAGAATCTATTTACAAATGGGATCAGAAAACGCAGGACATGATTTTATGGCGCAAACCGACCCCGTAGATACATTGCAGCCAGTGAAAGCCTGAATAGACCGCTGATGATGGTCAAGGTATAGCGTGCCAAGCCATACTTGCGGACCCTGCGGCGACGCCGTGCAAATGTATGAATGACAATGTCTTCTGTAGATAACTTGCGTAGATAACGACCCAGAAGAAACCAGATTTGACGACAGAAGGCGGAGAGGGATGCAGCGATAATAAGTCCAACGAGGCCGTATGGAAGTGAAGTATCCCCAATATCGGAAGCATATATGGCACCAAGCCTGAGATAAGGGGACAAGAGATATAAAAACACGACGGAAGGAGAAAGCGGTGGTATAGGTAGCTGGTTGATTCCTGGTTGCGGATCGCTGTCTTCATTCTCGTCTTCATCGTCAGTAGTGTATTCTTCGAGTGGGTCGCGAACATCGGTGTCGGGGAGAAGTACGAGACGTGAAGTGGAGCTTGTGCCAGACAAGCCTGGAACCAGAGTAGGAGAACTGGGAGGGGAGTCGACGCTGGACCGGGGACTGAGAGCAGACGACATTTGGGGGAGGTCGAGGGTAGGACACAACCTTGAGCTTT
>JBBPRX010000008.1:0-48107 GCA_038093195.1 Boletus fagicola
GAGGGGAGAACTCTTGTCGTCGTGAAAGTCGTGCGGGGGATGGGTGGGGGATGTTGTCGCGTCGGGGGGGAGGTGTATGTTGTGCGGGGAAAGGGGCTGTTGGGGGTGGAGAGCGTCGTGGAGGGCGTCGTGGAAGAAGGGAGGATTGTCGGGTGTGTGGGAGAGGTCGTCCCAGTCAAAGTGTGGGGCGTCGTGATCGCGGGACAAGATTAGATTCTGCTTTTGGGTTTGGTCGAGGTCATGGTGGTGGCTCCGATCGAGATGGATCATGGGCGAGACGGTAGCGAGAGCGGTGCGTCGAGGTTGCGAGGAGAGCGACGGAAAAGCGGGGAAAATGGAGGGGGGTAGATTTTGGGGCGTCGGGGACGAGGAGGGCGGTGGGCGGGGAGTGGAGTGCACTGTGATGGACGACGGCGCCGAGATAGTTAGCAGGGGATAATTGGTGTTATAAATCCGAGCTCAAAATCGGGCGTGCATATCAAAAACGTTGCTGCCAACCGACGGCAACCCCCCCAACGGATACCGTGCGACTTTCCTTCCCGTCTCGTACCATGACCGACGACCGCCCAAGCTCGCTGTGCTGGACGTGCGCGGCGAGGGGAAGACAGCGTTTGGGTGCAGTCTCCTGCGGATCCCACCCTTTATACCCCTTGTGCCGGATATTTTGATATCTGTCGACCGCTTTTCGGATCTGTACACAGCGCGGAATCGAAGCCGAGCATATTCCCGTGTTCGATCGCCCTGTCCCATTTCTCATCTCATCTCGCTCGCTCGCTCGCTCCCTTCCCGCTCAATCCTCCTTTTCGAATCGTCATTAGGACCGCTACCAGCGCTCTCTCAGCCATTAGTGGAACCCTCTTTCTTGCATGTCCTTTTCACTTTTTTTTTTTTTTTTTTTTTTTAATTTCAAGGGTCGCAACTCGTTTCGTAGCCTCCTTCTTCCCTTCGTTGTTGACGTAATTCTATATGTCTCTGGTACTGGTCCGACCCCATCCGTCATCGTGCACAGCATCGTCAATCTACGTGAGTGGATAATTACACCTGACGTGGCACATAAGAACTTGCCCTCAGTGACATGCCAAGCGATCGAGATGAGACAGCTATCAGCGCATCAGTCACATATAGGAGAGTGTGTGCGATATAATTTGCAAAGCTTCAAGCATGACAGGACGACACTTTTTGTTTTCTTTTGCCTCCCTTTTCGATCGAGGGTGTATCCAATTGGCAATTCCTAAACACTCCAACTCCCAGAATTTCCAGAGTCCACACCAAACAAGTGTCGTGTTAGAACGGCCAATCAAGTTGGAAATGTAGTGTCGCGATGGTGACCGAAAGCGATCGACGACCATATGTCCACCGGTCGCCGAGCAGTCGACTAGTCCGGCATGCTATCGGGACAACTCGCCTCTGCATCCGTGACACTGACGGCTCAAAGTTGAGTACCGTGGCCCAGTCCAAGTTTGAAACAAAGCGGGTTCAAGGAACGTGTCGGAATGTTTTGCAAGCTGGAACGTTTGCGAGGATGATTGGAGTGGTTGGTTGATTGCGTGACGGTCACGTTCTCACGGGGACGGGAGAAAGATGTGTCTTGTCAAGATCAATTCCGGTGCCAGTTCTCCACGACCGTCATTATGCTCGCCCTCGTCAATCCCTCAGACCATAGAACTATCGACAGAAACATCTCCTCATTGTCCTCCTTGCCCATATCCGTCCCCTCCTCCGCCCGCTCTGCCAGGCCCTCCCACCGAAAACCCCCAATACAGCAGACTTTTGCTTCTTCCGCTCATCAAACTTCCTCTTCCTCACATTTCAATTCATCAAAGTCCCATTCCGTCCCTCCAGCTGTGGCCTACGACCCTTTCACTGCTCGGCCAAATGCCGCGCCACAGCATCTCCATTTCCCCCCTGCTTCGTCCGCTTCGTCCACCCTCCCCGTCCCACTTCCCGATAACGCGCCAATCCATCTCCCCCATCCCCCACCACCAGCGCTTCATCCCCCACCCGTCGACATCCACTCCTACGCCCCGACAGAGCTCCTCAAGCTTCTTGCTTCCTTGCTCACCCAAATCGCACGCACCAACGATGCCCTCTCCTCCGCAGATACGGCAGCGCACACCCTCCCAAATCACTCCCAACCATCACCATCAGATACTACCTCTCGCACCCCTGTATGGCGCTCTCTCACCTCTGCCTCTCGCACAGCACTCGCCAATCCCGCCTCCGCCCTCACTTTCCATGCCCGCAACATCCCTACGATCACTCTCGAAGCATATCTTTTACGGATTCTCAAGTATTGTCCAACAACAAACGAAGTCTTTCTTGCCCTCCTCGTCTATTTTGACCGAATGTCTCGCCTCGCTTCGGAGGCTACCGGCCGTACCTTTGTTATCGACTCATACAACGTCCACCGATTGGTCATTGCAGGCGTCACCGTGGCCAGTAAATTCTTCAGTGACGTGTTTTACACCAATTCGCGATACGCCAAGGTGTGTCATTATATCTCCGATCTTTCTTTCAACAACGATTAAGTTTTCGCGATATCCAATCTACACACGAACATTGTCTAGGTGGGAGGTCTACCTCAACCAGAGCTCAACCAGCTAGAACTCCAGTTCCTGCTTCTTAACAATTTCTCGCTGGTCATATCACCAGAAGAAATGCAGAGATATGCCGAACAGCTCGTTCTCTTCTCCCAGTCTCCGTCGCAATCGCACCCATCCTCCTCCTCCTCATCGTCACAGAGTTCGACTACTCAATCACCCCGCACGCCATCGACGCAATTTCGATCACCACTCTCTTCGACTTCAACAGGTCCTGCACGTGCGATGGGGGCCATTGACGCCTACGGCGGCTATGTCGCACCCGACCGAACACCAAATATGCGTGCAGTGCCCACCCGAGATGATGATGCAAGCAGTATCTTTAGCGAGACATCCACCGAGGCCGAAACGGAAGGTGGCGATACGACGGACGACGAACCGACGATACGGCCACCCAATTCGGCAAGCTCGTGTTGTGGGGACGTGGAGGAACCCCAAGGAGAGGGTGTATTTCGTGCGGATGGCGTTCGCGACGATCCAGAGCGAGACGATAGAGATAGAGATAGAGGAGAAGCGACGCCAGAGTTGAGAGCACAACGACGCGTGCGGGAAGTAAGTGAGGACGTCGGGATGACAAGTCCCTAAACTGGAACAACTCGCATCCTTTTTCTCTTCCGACACTTTCTCCTCGGTACCCTCTTTCATTCGGTTTGTCTGGTCATCGGCTTTTGTCTGTAGCCCATAATAATCTCGTGCATACCTCGGTTTGCTCACACGACCCAGTTAAAACTATGCGACATACGATAGTGTTTATACCTTTTTTTTTCTTCACCTACATTCCGACAATACAGTACATGCGAGACGAACTGCAAAAAAAGTAAATAGAAAGTCACTAGATCTCTCTCTCCAATACCGTACGTACATGTTTTGATTGAACTCATCGATTATCGACGCCAGCTGTCTGTTTTTGCGTGTCGACATTTTTTTTTGATGACATCGATCGAGGAATGAAAAACGAGACAGCCGAGACACTGACAAAACGGCCCGTCTTGTCCACCATAGTCTCGTTCTGGGCCTATGGGCACGATTTCCCTTGGTCGGCGGAGTCTGATTTTTTCGAAAATATATGACTCCGAATTCAAACACCGACGACTACCCCTAGAATCTGGACCGACCACTTGTTATCTCGGCAGCCGTATAATCGAAAAAAAACAACTTACATGCTGTGAAGTGGCAATGTTTCCCTCGACGTATGCATGTAGCGTAGTCCTGTGATCTCATATACATACACGACTTCGTCCATCCCACGATATAATGCTTTGAAAACCTGTCCCGAATACTATAGTGCAGTACAAGATAGTGGGAAGCTGCGCTGTACCCGGATCCAATGATCATCTGATCATGATGCATCAAACTTTCGTTGTTCCCAACCCTATGCATCATGAGAAAGTCTAGCATCAAACTCACCCGTGTCGGCCGACTCGGGGCCCGAGCTACATAGCAAGATCAGATTGATCTTCTCATCTGAGCCCAGCTGGTCGGCCCATGGGTGAAAAGCATTCTCGATATTAAAGTACAAGAGAAAAAAACACCCAACCAAGTTAAATACCACTAAAAAAAACCAAACTCGCACAGGTGAAGCGGGTATCCTCAAAAGTCCGAAATAACATGGAGCGGCTACGACTAGGGTGTACACTACGTGGTACTGGTATACGCTGGATGGGTAGAGAACACTGCCCGAGAGCAAAAAAAAAAAACAGGAAAAGGTGGGTGACGTGACAGCGATAGCGGCGTCAGCGAATCAGCAAACGCCCCTCCGGGCCTCCCCCCATCACCCAGTCATCCGCCGCGGGTACTCTCGAGCGAATTTCGCGTTTGTCTGCCGGTGGTACGTCCACCTCCCACGGATGTCCGACTTGCGCCGTCTCTCCCCCCCGTCGCGTTCACGTCGCGCACGCGTCGTGTCACCCCGTCTAGGCTCTCCTCGACGGTCCTCAAACCCGGTAACACCCGTCTCAGCATCTTGTCCACCTCCGCCCGTCGCGAACCGAGAATACTCCCCTCCAAGCGCAGATGCGTCATGTGGTCGTGACGGATCGTCGTGTCCCAAAACGACAGCATGTCCTCCACGTCAATCCACAACCCGAGAGACTGCAGTTTGGGACAGTGTTGGAGGAGCGAGAGGAGGCCGTCAAAGGTGACAGAAGGGGGCGTGTGTTCTGCAGCGTCCGTTCCAATATGGAGTTGTTCGAGTTTCTGCGATGCAGATGCGATCGTCTTGACAAGGTCGTCGTCCAGCCGGAGGTGGCCCAGGTCTACAAGGTTCAGCACACGCAAGGATTTCAATGCAAATAGCGGTTTCAGATCACACGCGTCCAGTTCATGTTCGCGTCCCGGTGCGCCAACTTGTAGACCAAAGCGTCTACCGGCCCCGATATCGTGAACCAGCGAGAAAGCCTGGGTGTGGGGGAACTTCGCAGTGAATGAGTGTAAAAACGTGCGCAACGACGGTGAGGTGCAAAATGCCTCGATCTCCAGGTGGACATTGGATGGGGAGACGTCGGGCATGATGAAAATGAAAATGTCCGCAAGCAAGTCGAGGTCGTAGTCCTTCCAACAGAGCGTTTGCAAGTTATGAAAGCTACGCGGACGAAGGCGATCACGAAGTGTGTCGAAATTGAGTACAGACCAACGCATGTCGACCGCCAAATAAGAGAGATTCTTGAGCTGAGCAAGGTGGACGAATGCATCATTATCCAGGGTAGAGCAAACTAGTGTCTCCAAACAGTGCAGCCCACGCAGGGCCTTTGAAATGTTCCCTGCTGCAGACCTGCCGTTTCCGGTTATTTTTAGATGTTCAAGATTAGGGCAGGTGTCTCCAAGAGGAACATGGATAATACGTTTGATGAATAGCTTGGCATCAATCTCCAGAGAGAGTAACGAAGGGCCGATAAAGAGGTTGATAACTGAATTCAGGGAGGGGTGATTTGTTTGCCACTCCAGTTTGCGAAGGTTGGGAGTAAGAAGGGGAGGATCCCGTAGAGCAGCTATTGCGAGAAAGATAGCTGAACACCGCTCATGTTGACCGTGACCAGAGCCTGTATTCTCGGCGAGAATGCGAACACGACTTGCACGATCCGTGAATCGCTTCCAGTCAGGGCCAGAAAACGTTCGACGGCTCTATATATGCGCAGGTTTAAGGTTATCGGAGACCCGGCGGCACATGAGATTTGCGCTTACTTACCAAAGACCAGCTCCGGGATGCTTTCTTTCGCACTTGGGGCGGAAGAATATTATAAAGGGCCGAAACGTTTGGCAATTTGTACCAGAGAATCTCCTCGGCCTGACGCTGAAACGACCGGCAAGTCCTCGCGATGGCGGCGAGCGTTGGGAGGAGAGGCTTGCCTGAATCATCTGTGACATGCTTGAATATGATCAGAAGGATCTCGGGAATGAGAAGCGCTTGATGCATGTTACGCTTATGCGCGGCCACGAGGGGAGGAACGAGGATGAACATGGGGTACGTTGTCGGGAATCAAAGCGCCATATCCCACTGATGTAGTGGTACAGTATGGTACAAGATGGTGGTTGCACAAATACGTCGATGTCCTGTTCTCTGCCAGTGAGGGCAGATCCACATGCATTCACGTAACTAATAGCTCCTAAGACGCACGGTGTAGTCGGTAGTCAGCTTGCCCATGCATCCAGAGCAATGATGCGAACTTATAACCCGGCTTTTGTGCGTAATAAACGGTGTAGGAGAGATCGGCGGTTTCATGCCGTTGGCCGTGTTCATAGTAAAATAAATATTCTGCTCACGCGGAACTACAATTCGTCTTTCCTGATCTCGTCCTCCAACGGACGACACAACGCAGGAGTCGTGCCTGTTATCTGGTACTCGCACTTTTCCAACTCTGCGACCGTTAGTAGAACGTTCTCTGTACCACACGAAAGAATGAGCTGAAGAGGAGCAGAACTAATCAGCGAACTAGTTGAATCACGGGGTTAGAACCACTACCTCGACACTGCGTTGTGGTCCGTTCCAGCACTTCGTGCCTTGCGTATAGCGCTGTTTGGTATAGTATTCAAGCTCGCCCAGTTTTGAGAGTTTATTCCACGAGGAAAATTTCCTAGTTCGCACATTAGTCTTAGCTCAGGAGGGATATCATCCTACCTGTGACTTACCCGAGGCTGAATGTCGATCCACCCTTGTTTGGTTTTTGGCGTGCCTCGTCAAAAAGGCAGACCTCGTAGGTGTAACTGCAAATTAACGTATCAATATCTAAATATTCAAGCATAGGACTTCACGAACTCTCCAATGTCCTTTTCAAGACATAGCCCATCAAGCTTCTTCCATTCACCCTCGGGGCCGAATCCTTCTGGGTCAAATAGATCAGAGAGGTCATCTCGCGCAGTCCGTTCCTCCTCGTGCGTGAGCTTGAGGCTGTGTTCCGCATCGGAAAGAGCCTGTCGCGCCTGATTTGCTTCTACAATGGGGACCTTCAGCACAAATTGTTCGCATACAAGGCTCACATACAGCTACCTTCAGAAGCACCAGATCCGCCACTCTCAATACCAAAGACTTTCAGCCAAGAAAGGACAGTATCGCAAAGGGAGACATAATGCGAAACGAGTGAATCAGGGAGATACGCGGTTATTTCGAAAACTGGGAAGGTCAAACTCATCGGTCAGTAGCATTTTAGGGAATTCAGTAGGTGGGCTTACGAATCGATTGCGAGGTGGGATCGCCGACGACCTTGTCATGCTCCAAGAGTAAGGAAATGTGGTCGGTCTTCAACAGACGATCAAGCTCCTTCTCGATTTGGTCCGCGTTCCAAATGCCCTCTTCTTCCTCCTCAACCTCAGGGGCATGGGCTTGCGTCTCGGCGCCACTATCCTCACCCTTGCGGATGTCATTGATGTGAGGAAGCCCTGCAAGTGATTCCCATCCTCGTACAGCCTCCAGAACCGCCATGTCCTGGTAATTTGGGTTGTATCCTGTACGCAAGGTGTCGAGAACATCGCCAAGTGCCTTTTCCTTCTCCAGATGTTTCTTGTGTTCTTTCTGCAGAGACTTTAATGCCATATGGTGAGAAAGGAGCGACTGGTAGAGTGCTACCAGGAGGAACGACAGGTGTCAATGCTGAGATGTGAACATGGAACGAAGCACCTACGTGATTGTTTCTTGCGTTCTAATTCAGCAGTTGATATCGATTCTGCGTGTTTAGCAATGTCTTGTAGAGAGTCAGCATCTGAACTTCTCGTGGGGCGACGTTCCTCACCTCTCAGCCTTTCCACTTCGTGTTCGCGAGACGCGACTTCGCGTTCCAAGTCAACTATGAGTTTCTCGAGACGTTTCTTCTCCTTCTGTGCAAAGGTAATGTACGTAGCTCGTATTTTGGAGCCCTAAAAAACACTGAATAAGAGGTTAACTACGAGACATTTGTTACACGCACGGTCTTTCGCAGTTTACGTTCCGCTTCATCCTTCTTGCGGTATGCTTCGCCAACCTCCTCGCACGTGTTAGAGCACACACCTGGTGCTTCATCCGACCCGTCACAACATTCGGGCTCTAGTACGAGGTTAGATCGTGGCGGTCTGGGGTCATACGGATACTCACCACAAAGACCATCCTGCACCCGTGAACTGGGGATATTCGCGCCAATATGTCCTACGTTCTTACAATAGAACGTTGTCCCAGGACATGCGCTGGTGCCTAACCTCGTCAGCTCAATCTGGATTGGTTATTTCAATTGTAACTTACCAGGCTCATCACTGCCATCAGGGCAGTCACAGTAGTCATCATTTACTGCACTCCAGGGAATTTCCTTCGAGCCGTCTAAGCATGACCACGTTCCTGATGCAGAGGGGGTGTACTTTGCTTGAAGAGCTGGGGAAACACCATGTGTCTTGTCAAGTGCTGCAAGGATGGGCAGCGGGAAGGCAAGGAGCAGCCAAGCAATCATTTGACACCGTTTTCGCTACACAACTTTGTGCTGAACGAAAGGCATATGTCATAAGACGTAATTACATAATACACTTCATTCGAACGGAGCTCAAAGTATCGGAGTTCGCCGATGAGCAAGTTGGGAAGGCGAGCACGCAGACCTCCATCGACATCGAGAACGACGACGACACGGCCACAATATCATGGTGAGTCTAGCTTTACAGACGTGCATGAGCGGGCTTGCCGGAGGTTTAGCGCTTAATAAATCTTCGGGAACCAGCTGGATGCACGCACTGTCGTCTAGATTACACATATGGACTAATCTGTCACTCAGGCCAAGGCAAAAGCACCTCCCCCATCATCCGGCGGAAAAGCTGCAAAGAAGAAGAAGTGGTCGAAGGGCAAAGTCAAGGACAAGGCTCAGCACTCGGTCATCTGTGATAAACCAACCTATGACCGTGTGATGAAGGAAGTGCCTACATGGCGCTTCATCAGTCAAAGTATTCTCATTGAACGACTGAAGGTCAATGGAAGCTTGGCGCGTATCGCCATTAGACATCTGGAGAAGGAAGGCTTGATCAAATGCATCGTGCACCACTCGGGCCAGCTCATCTACAGTTAGTCTCATCTTGCTTGTCGAAGTCATCATCTTTATTGAAAACGTGATACAATGACAGCCCGGGTAACAATTGCCTCAGATTAGAGCTAGTCACTTCTTTCGCATCCTATGCCCGCCACAAGCCCATGTACTTCACCTATTGCAACCAAAATCATGCTTATGACTGGCACGTGAATAACGCATGAATAGCCCTCAGAACTGGTATCACTTTCCTTGTAGATGCTTAGCGTGCATAGTGAAATCCGTCGCGGCTGTACATTCGGGTGTATGACAATTCAAGTACCAGCTTGTCACACTGAACTTGGAAATTATGGGATCAGTAATCAGAAGGCTACCGACGGCGATTTGGGGATCGGACCTTGTTGTCTCATCGATCTTATCTTTTCAACGTTTGTAAATGATCCTCTGGTCCTCGCTTTTAATTTACAGGATCTTGCTGCAAATGATTGGTGCCAATGAAATCGGTAGCCGCGGTCCGACGGCACGACCTTCATCGATCGTCCGCCACTCGTCTTGATTGGTTTTATGACATGGAAAGTCCAGGTCGCTGTTTTGTTTAGCCATCATCGGACCATGCGCCGAGAGACGATTGGTAAGATGAGTCTGGATCTCACTTGCTGGTCTTTTTAGACCCTCGAAAAGGCACGGCGTAAAGTCGGCTCGAAGCGCCAACTTGTTCACTCACTCCCTGGAGATGGACCTGCCTGCTGCTATCTCACTTCCAGCGACCAGTGTTAACGTCGGCCTTTCTGTTGAGGACACTTCGATAGCGCTCAGCTCTATTGCGCCTACATATCCCTCCTCTAGAATTTCCGTGCCCAAATACTCCAAGGATCTTGGGCTCGCCCATAATGCGCCGGTCATCGATTCTGGAGGTCATGGAACACTCAGTTGCGACATGCATAGTGACCCTGAGACGAAACCCCAAACACTCAAATCTCGAGAATACATACAATTTGTAACTGTTTGCTGGTTCATCTATCTCGAAGGATGGAACGACGGAACGAACGGGCCGCTGCTGCCACGGATCCAGCGGGTCTATGGGGTACGTCCCTTTCAACCGGTAGGCGAGTGTCGCCGACACATGACTAGGTGGGGTACGCAGTGGTTTCATTGATATTCGTTTTCGCCTGTCTGGTGCGTTGTACATCTCACCGCTGCAGAAGCAGTGTATCAAATCGGAAAATGCACTAGGGATTTATAACTGGTGCATTGTTTAACGTTGTCCTGACTGAAAGGCTGGGATTTGGGAAGGTAACGTGTATGCAGTTCAACACGAGATATTCACATCATAGCTAATTTTCAGGTCATGGTCTTGGGTCCGTGACTTCACCACGGTGAACTCGTTATTTTTTAACCGATCCCTGTAGGCTCTTTGTTCCAAGTCATCGCGTACTCCATTGAATGTTCTGCACCCCCATTTCCCGTATTCGTATTTGCATACTTTATCAACGGTATCGGCATGGCCTTGCAGGTCAGGTTCTCTGCCGAAAAACTGGTTTCCTGCTTAACCCTAGGAATGAGTTTAGAATGCTCAATCTGTTGGGTACGTAGCATGCTTCAAGGAGAACGCGGAAACAAAAATGGGTATCTTCATGGCTGGCAAGTAAAATTACTCGTAACCGCACTGTGTTCTGAATCTCTCCCTCACCCCTTTAGCATATGGTGCGTTTTTCCCGACGCACTTTGCGCAGGTCGCTGATAATTATCAGGTGGCGGGGCTCTTTCCTCCCCACTTGTGGCTACTCAGTTTGCCCAGCTGAATCGCTGGTCCTTCCATTATTTCACCTCCCTCGGTATAGCATTGATTAACACAGTAGCTCTCATTATTGTTTTTCGATTGAAGAGACAAGAAGGTAGCCTCGTTTCGGGGATTCTTGCGATAAACACTCATCGTCTTCCGCCAAGAATGCCTCGCACAAATTGGGATATCCTCGGAACCAAAGCGGACGAGCGAACACAGTCATTTCCGCCAAATATTCGCCCTCAGGGATGTACATCTTCTTGCATCCTTCATTCTATTTTACGTTGGTGCTGAGGTGACAATGGGAGGTGAAATAGGTCATCCTACATATGTGTAGCACCCGTTATTCAACATATCATACCCAGGATGGATTGTCACATATATCGTCGACGTTAGGGGTGGAGGGGTGTCGTCGGGATACATCTCTACTGGATTTTTTGGTGGTGGGTCCGTTGCTTTTTGTGTGGCATCAGCTAATATAGAGGAACAGGACTGATGGTTGGTCGCGTCGCGTTGCTATGGGTGAACGAGAAGGTTGGATATCCATTCCCATATACCACACACAAGCTGACCTTCACAGATTGGCGAACGTCTGGTGCTATTTATCTACGCTATATGCGCTATTGGGTGCGTATCGTTCGTGTAACAGAAGCTTGATCACCCACTTTTTCTAGACTGGAGCTCGTAATATGGTTCACGCCATCCCTTGTCGGTGATGCTGTCGCCGTCGTGATCATCGGGCTGTTGATGGGGCCGATGTACCCAATTGCTATGAACCATTGCGGCAGGCTATTCCCTCGCTGGCTTCTGACTGGTGCAATCGGCTGGGTTGCTGGGTCAGGTCAGGCAGGGTCTGCGCTCGTGCCCTTCATGGCGGGGGCCATCGCCTCAAAAGCTGGGATTGTAATACTCCAACCTGTGTGAGTGAAATATACCTTCTGCGTCGGTGACCTGGCATCCAATGCCGTGTAGATTGGTGGGCATATTAGGTCTCATGACAGTACTCTGGGCTTTGGTCCCTAAAAGCGCGCGACGCCATGACTGAACATAGCCAAACTCATATATGTGTTCCACCTTTGCTATTGCCAGTCGCTCAGTATTTAGGAATTCTAGCTGTGCTGTTTGTTGGTAGACGTGACGAGTATCCAGGTTGCTGTCATGAAATTAGCGTATCGGTTTCCTACCAAATTCTTGAGGGCTCTATATCTCGTGCCTAGAATCATTGAATCTCATTACGCTTGAATCGATTCGAAGGGGGAGAGTTGTATTTTCGGTCCGCGACGACGTAACGGATAAGCTAGTCATCTTACTTACTGCCCTACATCTCACCACATTCTGTAAACGCTGTCATTATGGGTGTTGGTAATATGGAGGTAACTGCTCACCTGTTATCTTGACGACCAGCTTGGGCCTGTTATTGGGACCGGTAGGCACATTTTCGATCTTGCGAAGTGTGAGCATGCCGTCAATCACCTTCCCGAATACGACATGCTTCCCATCGAGGAAGTCACACTTGGCTGTAGTTATGAAGAACTGACAACCGTTCGTGTTTGGACCGGAGTTGGCCTAGAGAACGTTAAGACACGCGAAACGACAACGTGGACTGCCGTACCATCGACAGAAGACCTGGGCCCGTATGCTTCTCCTGGAAATTTTCGTCCTAATAACAGACTGAGTACTGGCCGACACGATAAACAATTGTGTTGGGACGAACCGGGAAGTTCTTCCCATATATCGAGAATGAGCCAGTACCATCGCCGTTAAGGAAATCACCACCTATCGAAGAATAAGCTGGTGCATTGTAAAGAGGCTAATCGACGACATACCCTGACACATGAAGTTGGGCACTCTGATCGGAGGTTAGCAGTCAGGAAGGTGCAATCTAGTAGAGATCGTACACTCTGCGGTCACAGTCAATAATAATTAGAGTCCCCACATGCAGCTGCTCACCTGTGAAAAGTCGCATGCTTATAGCCTTGTGGACGAGCGTCCCGTCTATCACATCCTTGACGTGATCAGAGAAAGTACTCATCACAAGGAAGATTCGAATCACCTGCATTCACCAGTGCAGAGCTGCCTAAAGTTCTCCGCTGTCCTGAACGGTTCGAATGTTATAACACGGGCGGTAGATCGATGCCGAGGACACACTTTGGAACAATATCACTGTATAGCTCCATTTTGATACGTCCTGCAGGTGTTTCTCCGATGTTTATGTCCATGAAGACGATCGGGCGCGTTGTTGAAGACATTTGGACGTTGGATTGGATGCTTGGTCAGTGGGTGTACTGAGTGAGCGCTGGTCGGCTGGTTTGTCACTCCGAGTCGCGAATGGCTAGAGCGAGCTAGAAAGCCTAGAAGTACGCGGAGATGAGATCTCGACACTCCATTCGACCCACTCTACAGCCCCATCGCTACGGAGCTCCCCAAAATAGGGCGTGCAGAATGACACGCTGGGAATGCCGTGGGGCCCCAAGGAATAGGAAAAAGTGCGGAGTACCGATCTCGTACTCCACGCTCAATCATTTTCCACTGTTTCTACCACCTCCATGAGCACTGAGAAGCACTACTACATCGGCGTAGACATTGGGACAGGCTCTGCACGAGCGTGTCTTGTCGACGCTAGTGGTCGCATCGCAGCTTCTGATACCCAAGATACGAAAACATGGCGCGATGAGAACGATCACAGGATCTTTGAGCAATCAACAACAGACATCTGGTCCAAGATATGCATCGCCGTCAAGAATGTATTGGAAAAGTCCGGTGTAGACAAAAGCGCAGTCAAAGGTCTCGGATTCGATGCGACCTGTTCACTCGCGGTCACGGACTTTGAAGGAAACCCGGTATCCGTGACGAAGGGGAAAGATGTTGGAAGCGTCGGTGGCGAGAGGAACATCATTTTATGGGCAGATCATAGAGCTGAGAAGGAAGCCGAACTCATCAACTCAACTGGCTCTATTGTTCTGAATTATGTCGGTGGGACGATGAGTGTATGCTTGCGTTCATATCTTCCCCCTTATCAGATCATGCTGATCTTTATCCACAGCTCGAAATGGAGGTCCCGAAGATCCTATGGTTAAAGAAACACATGGGCGCAGCTCATTTCTCCCAGTGTCAATTCTTTGACCTTCCCGATTTCTTCACGTACAAATCCACCGGAGATAACACTCGGTCGTTCTGCTCCACGACGTGCAAATGCTCTTTCGTTCCTGACAAGGGTTGGCAAGAAGATTTCTTTACTCAAATTGGCCTTGCCGAGCTTATTGACGGGGGTGAATGGAGGCAGATGGGGGCCGCTAAAGGTCGTGTCAAGCCTGCTGGAACACAAATTGGCCAAGGCCTCACCGAGGAAGCTGCAAAGGATCTTGGTCTATCAAAGGGAACGTCCGTCGGCAGCGGCCTGATCGACGCGTAAGCATTTGGCCCTTGCAACTCTTCCAATGAACTCGAGGCGCTAATAATCACTGAAGGTACGCAGGTTGGATGGGTACAGTTGGGGCACGGTATACAGAGAACGGACGCCTATCGGCGTTTCCTACCCTTGACGAATCGCGTCATCGGCTTGCTGCTGTCGCGGGAACAAGTACATGCCACCTGGTGCAGGTTGGTGTGATTATTTCCCTTTCCAGTGAAACGCTGAGCTGCGCGCCAGAGCAAAGAAGGGGTATTCGTAAATGGTGTTTGGGGTCCATACAGGGTGAGACGAGTTACTCGGTTGACCATTGATATGAGGTCTCCGAGCTGAATCCGTGACCAAGGACGCTGCTTTCCCCGGATGGTGGATGAATGAGGGTGGACAATCTTCAACTGGTCAACTCATTGACTTTGTGATTACTACTCATGCTGCGTATCCCGAGCTTCAAGAGCGGGCCAAGCAAGGACAGAAGAACATCCATCAAGGTCAGCCTAACGGCCGCATAGTGCAATGCTATGGGCGTTGACAGTGCTGACGTTCGCCGCCCCCGAAGTCCTCCTCGAAGTGCTTGAACAGTTATGCCAGGAGCAACAGGTCGAGTCATTCACAGACCTTACAAAAGAAATCCACTTCTATCCCGATTTTCACGGTATGCTAACCACGTGTTGATGCTAGGTTTCTTATTGTTCTGCAGGAAACAGGTCACCGATCGCAGATCCACGCATGAGAGGTGCAATTATTGGTCTCGAACTTGCACGTTGAATCTTTCTTCTCAGCACCCCACACTCACGGTTTTCAGGATGCTTCCATCGCCGACTTGTCCAAGAAATATTACTTGACCCTCGAAGCTATTGCTTTACAGACGCGTCACATCATCGACTCGATGAACACCGCGGGCCATGAGATCAACTCTCTTTACCTTTCCGGAGGACAAGCGCGTAACGCTGTTCTTATGCAACTTATTGCGGACGTTTGCGGAATCCCGGTTGTCCTTCCCGCGTCCTATTCAGAAGCTGTTGTGCTCGGGGCGGCAATGCTAGGGAGGATTGCGGCTGAGAAAGTAACGGCATCCGAGCAAATGTGGAAAATAATGGTGAGCCTCGCGTTTCATGACGATGACCGTGTATGCAGCCAAGCCTTCACACTATTCGCGCTCTCAGGTTGAGATGACCCTCCCGGGAACCCTTGTGGCTCCTGTTCCATCGCCGAAGGTCAAGAAACTCCTTGATGCGAAGTACAAGATTTTCAGAGAAGCCATTGAGATTCAGAAACGGTGGAGACAGCAGATGGAGGAAGCTGCTAGTTAAGAATATTTAGATCGCTGTACGCCGGGGACTGAGAATAGAAAGAAAAGATATATTATAGATACCGGAGCAGGGTAACTTACCGAAGATGCGTGGAACAATGATATTCAGAGTCCATCCCTGGGCCACGAGCCAGGGAGCTTGGCAGACTTGGGTGGCTCAGAGGACATGAACATCGAGAGGAAGTCGTGGGTAATGTCCGCCGCTGCAGTGGCAATGATCTCAGCTGCACATATTTCGTCAGAAAATGCCAGGGTAGAATGACGTGAGGCTCACCGTGGTCATACGCAGGTGCGACTTCAACAGCGTCCGCGCCACTGGAAAAACGTAGTGTAAAGTCATGAAACAGACGCGCTTTATGGAATACGAACATAAGATTCAAACCAGCCAACCCTCTGAGGATACGCTTGACTTCTCTACTTGTCCATCCTCTAGCCTCGGGGGTACCAGCTATAATCCTACTGGATACTTTCGATCGTGTGCGGCAAGACAAAAACTCACTACCGGTGCCAGGCCAGGATCTATCGGTGTGGTTAGCCGACAACCTTCCGAAAAGCGAGCCATGCATACTAATCACATCAATGTCAAGACTGTATATGGGGTCAGTATCGGGTTCGCTATTCGTCGTGGAGGCCTAACCTCAAGTATACCGGCGTATCTCCGACTCATTTCCGGATCCCGTTCGACGATGGAAGTAACACCATGGTCATCGATGTCATCGCTGGTTATGAAATGGAATCCCACTGATTCGTCATTCTCGATGTCATGGATAGTCTGGCTAAAAGTTCCGTCGACGTGCAGCACTCTAATAGTCCTTTATGCTCACTTGGTGCTTGCACCGAATACCAGCATGGATACTAGAGTTGGTGATGAGATGCTCCTCGTTTGTAACAAAAGAATGAGCCAAGGTTGATGTGTGATTGATCTGTTACAGCGCCAGGGTATGAACCCCCGGAGAATAGGGAGAACAATGGTGTGTTCACCACCAAGACTAGACTAGCCATGTGAGGACATGGTGGAAGGCAAGTAATCATCGTTACCTGATTATCCTTGGATGCTCGCGACCATCTTTCGCCAGAGGAGCTCCCTGAGGCCAGATGGAGGTTGCTGATGCGAGAGGAGGCGAAAGCAAGGTAGCATACGCGACTTCCATTTGGTCTACTGCAAGGGCAGTGTCAAAAGGTATGGTAGGGACCTAGACGTTCAAGCTGAGTTTAGTAACGGGCAATATCATGTCCAAATTCTGAAGACACGTCTCCGCAATCAAGAATTTTCAAATCTGACTCGTAAGGTTTATTCCCCCATGCCAAGGTATAACCTTGCGCGGGATTTTGTCGTCTGCTACCTGAGCGGACCACATACGGCCCAAAGCGTGCTCCAGGACGGTAACTTGTGCCCGTATCGAATGGCATCCCTAGAATAGCAATGTCAAACGTAGCAGATCCATCCTCTACAATGCGTATATTCCCCATGGGAGAAAGCCGGTGGTCCCGAGAATGGTTGGTCAAATTGTTTTCCACATTTTGATAGCCATGTCACCATCTCCTCAACCTGGGGACCACGGAAGGGTTGCTGATATCCACAGGCAGCTGCTGCCAACGTAATAGCAACATACAAAGCTGCCTGGCTCTTCATGTTTTGCCAACCACTGCAAGGGCCAATCTGAGTCTAGGCAAGAAAATGATTAGTCAGGGAAGCAGAAAATCTATGTGTTTTATAACTTGGCCTGACCCTTATCGTGTCAGTACTCGAGAGTCCCCTTCGGGAATACTCACACGACAATCCATTTCCGCCGCCGCATCAGCATTGTTAAACAGGTGACCACCGCGTAAATTGTTACTTCACAATAGCGTCCCCACCAGGTGTCTTCCATCGATAGTCTCCATTTAACCTCGTCGCCTAAAATCCATCCTCCCCTTCGATCATGATAATTTTCATCTGCCATCCCTTGCAATCATTGTCCATGTCATCGTCCGCCCAATCGAAATCCTGGTCCCCAGTACCTCGTCCATCAACTTCAGCTCCGACCCCACTCCCTTTCGAAGGATGTTAGTTAGGTAACGATTTCGATCCAACGTGGGGGCTAGGAAAGTCACCTTCCTCGATCCTACCTAAAATATTGACGTCTTCGTCTTCTTGGAGTTTTTTCCGGAGCGCAAGCTGCGTTTCATCTTCCTGTTTTCGACGATAAGATTAAGGTTTCTCGTTGCAATTTTCCAGAAAACTCGCCAGATCGAACTCTGACTCTCCTTCTTCATACCAAGCATTCTCGTCCGCCTCCTCAAATCCTCCCGCGAATGCACCCCATCGTTCAGGGGAGGGGCTATGCCAGATGAGAATAGTGCCTTGGTTGGTGGTCGAGGCAAGACGTGGCGCAGATGGGTGCCACTGTGAGACCAGAAGCAAAACGAAATAAGGATAGAATCGTGAAAAGAAGGAGAGGATCTTACATGGACATCTATCAATGGCTCTCTCCCCCCATCTAATGCACTCGCAAACTGACCATCATTAGAGATATCCCATATGTAGATCTTATGCGTCGCTGGGTCTGCTGCACCTATAGGGGGCATCCAAAGCGGAAAGCGGCGCAGGGTGGTGACTACATAAAATAGAACAATAAGCTGCCCAATTACATACCTCCTGCCAACCACTCTCCGTCCGGACTATATGACATTGAATGCCACGCAACTTTTGAGATCGGATCATTAAACTTGTGTGTGGACTCTAATTCCGTCTCAAGTATAGGGTATGCGTTTATGGAGACTGGACTGGTTTCAGAGGTTGTAGAACCATTGTCGTTCGAGTTCGAGTTTCGTCCAATGGTGTCTTCGACAGGGGGAGAGGTGGAAGACGACGGAATGCCATTTCTAGCAGGGGATGGTGGTGGCGGTGAAGGATAACTAGGAAGCGTGAACTGGCGAATGGTTCTATCAGATGAATTCGTCGCCAGACGCCTTTGGACACCAGGTAAGTCATGGAGAAAGGGATAAGCTGAAATGCTGCTCAGTACTCACCGACCTCCCTTGGCAAACTCGAGACCCTTGATGACACCTGCGCCAGATATACGATGCCTCGCAACAAGCTATGAGGAAGCTGTCAACTAGGTACTTTTTCTACGTTTCCAAAATCGTGCGATCTCCATCTCGGAGGACTCAAAAGAATGGACGATCGAAGTGAGGGGTTGGTTCAATCAAAGCCACAACTCACCCCTTTTGATCGGACATTAAACACGTACACTGTACCCGCCGAGGTACCAACGAAGACGTGTCGCCCTGTTGGATCAAATCGGGCGGAGGTCATTATGGGCCTACGTATGGATGGAACATAGCAGGTTATACACGATCATATCAATTTCAGATAGAAAACCACGAAGATTGACGTGAGCCACTTGGAATGGTGCTGAGAAAGTGAAACGAGCAACGCACCGTGCCCTCTCATCACCTTCGTCCTCATCACACAGCTCGAATCGACCACGGTGAGTGCTGCGCAGGTCGACGATATATGCTTCGCCTGTACTTAGAAGGGCGAGTATAATCCGACTTGAGTCACGGAGAAAATGGTCGTCAGGATTGGCCATGGGAGCTTCGACAAACATGCCCACCTGTTCCTTGGGTGAAAGCTTGCTGCGACGACTGGTGCATCGAATCTAATAGTTGCATGTCTGTGAGGCGGGTCGTAAGGTGACGCAAGATCCCAGATGATGATGTTCCAGTCTTTGGAGGCAGTGAGAACGTATCGGGAATTGCGCGACCAGCTGCGACGGTGAGCGTCACGCACGAGCTATGAAACTGGCTGGACGCACTCTATGGCGGTGACGCCTTTTACATGACCCTCACACCACCTGATTGTACCTCTCGTATCAAGGTCCCATATGACGGCTGATCCGTCACTGCGTGCAGCTGCAAGAAGCTTCCCAGATGGGTCGAAACGGGCAAACGAGGCACCCGAGACAAGCGAGGTCTGTACCGCTGTGGGGTGGGGGATGATGAATGGGTCTGTCAGCGACCGAACAACACCGTATTAGTGTGAGTGAAGTGCGATGCACTCGACGAGTAGGCGTACTAAGGAGAGATGCGTTCATGGCCGTTGCAAGCTGTTGATTGCCGCGTTAAGTAAATGGTAGCCTGAGTCTTGAGGTGGACGCATTAATGGCCCGGGATGGTTCAACGTTGGCCGTGTTCGAGTCGATGATGACCACGCTGCAGCAGACGCTCAACTCACTTGTTGTTCCCGCTGCTTTTGCACGGCATGACAAGATAGCGGATACGACCTCCCTGACCGATTTGTACGCATGGAAATCAAACACGGAGCCCTTGCTCAACCAGCTGGAGTCGTTGGAGGCCTCTGCACTCTCGATTTCTGAGCTTGCCAATCTCGTCTGCGTTCTTGCCCCATTGACGGCGGTAGCACAGTGGTCCTCTCTGGCGACACGCTCACTCGCATCTGGTACCCCCCTCGGTCTCTCGAGACGTGTCCTCACTAATTGTCGTTACAGCTCGCCTTGCCCGAATCCCTACTTCAGACCAATTCATCGCCCACATTCTGAAACACATCGTTAAACCTCTCTTCGCTCCAACTCCCCATCCACGCCTTCATACATCGACAGCGCGGATCCTGCCTCGTCCTGCAGATGTACAAGATACTTATATCGAACAACCATGGAAGGAACATCCGGGCCTAGAAGAGGTCATCCGTTGGTGTCTCCTAAACACAGAGGTCTGGTCTGTCTATCCACTGGTGTACACGGTATTTGCTGATAACCCTGCCTGATCGCGATCTAGTCCTCGGCATACGAAACCGCATGGCCACTTTTCTTACCCCCAGTCATGACTTTCCTAGATGATTATCAAGTACCCTACAAGCTCCTTGGCGTCCGTCTGGTTTCTGATATGCTAACTCGTGTGCCTCCGGATTTACTCCTTCGAACCGGTGTAGATGCGCTGATGTTCACCGTGCGTAGCTTTTTGATGTTCTCACACGTATATATTAATCATCTGCTCACGTTGTTGAAATCTAATTCAGTCTCTCACAAATTCCTTGTCACACCTCGGAGACCAGTCAACACCAGACTTCATACGTTTAGCCGTTACGACCACCCTTCAGCTCATTGACCTCACCACCCCCTCTGCGTTTCCTTCACACATCATTTCGCTATATGATAACGAACTCCAGGGTATACCGGCAGCAGCGCTCACACACACTCTGTCATCATCACAGTCCAAGTCGCTATCCACCCGCTTTTCCCGACTTTCCACTCTTCTCTCTTCCTCCTTGCTCGGCACAGTTATAATGTACTCGCCTACCTTTCTCCCTCCCATTTCGTCTTCAGCCCCTGATCCTGATCCCTTCGCCGATCCGGAGCACGCCGACGTAAATTCCGTTCATGCAGAAACTCCCTTGCAAGCGCCGACGCCACAACAGCAATCTTTCAACCCAACCGTCGTCGCAGCAGCCCAAACTTTGGCGCCCGTTTTGTCGGCACTTGGGATGGGGGGTGTTCGTTTCCTAAAGGGTGTCATCTCCGTCTTAGCTGAGTGGCTTGCCCTGCCTATTTCCGTTGTTGCCGCCGAAGCAGGCGGTGTTCCCGATGATAATGTGGAAGCGTCTCCACAGGATACAGAAAGATCGTCACATCATGGCTCGGCATGGTTCACAGCAGACGTTGCACTTCACCTCGCCTCGTTATCCAGCTTGTCTGTCCTCTTCCGCACCTGTACTCCCCGAATGGGAGGGTGGTCCACAACAATCATTGATGCCCTCGGACGGTGTTGGGTTGGATGTCTGGATATTGAGGGTCACAGAAGAGATAACAATGTTTCAAAGGACAGTCTATATACCTTGAAGAAACAGCTGAGAGAGACAGCTGTTCAATTAGCAGAGGTGTGTCCTGGTGTTATTGAGGTATGTCTGTTTGTGGTTGTATTGATATATTTTCATGTTTATCTTTTAAATGCTTGTTATCTGTTATCTTTCATTTTCATCTATTCTCTAGTTTTTTTGTATGGTTGTCTTCATTGATCATTTACTCACAAATCTATATCATAGAATGAATATGCCATTCTTATGGCATCCAATAAAGCCCTTTTTGAGGGCTTAGTAGGAGGAGTCTAATAAGTATATGCAAATTCAGGCTGCACACTAATCAAGTAATGTAGAATGATAAGTACCAACAATAAAGTTGGTTTGGGGGCTTTGAAATACTACCTTTATTTGCAAAATCCTGCCTGGTTATGGTAAGCTTGGAAAATGATAATGAATTCTGTTGTAATGTGCATGCATAAAAAACAATACATTTCTTGTGGGTTACTTTAACTTGGAAAATGAGAAGATAAATAAAACTTGTCATTGTAGTGGGCAAACTCCAAGAGAACTGGACTGGTGTTCTTTTTGGTAGTGACTTCAGCCTTATATACAGTACTTCTTATGTATATGTATGTTTGCATCTGTTAGTAACTAATCTAGATGATCCATGAAAAAAAAGGAGTATGAAAGCAATATAGAACATGCATGATCATGTAGAATGGAAGCAAAGAAAGTAAAACAGCATGTAAGGAGCATGGCAAAGGAGATTAAGAATGCATGCTTTCTTGGCATGGATGTGGTGGAATAGAAGAGAACCATGCAGGATTTTAAAGGCAAGCATGATACATAAGTACATATATGTAGCTTGGGCCAGGGGCATACAGATATGGGAATTACTGTATGAGGCATAATATAATGAGGCAGGATTTACTGTAGATGTGATAGAGGTGGAGAGTCTTGAGAAAACCAAAGATTTTGGATATACTGTAAGTCCATTTTATCAGAATCTATCTTGTGTAACCTTGTGATAGATTACCAGAAATGATAAAATAATAGATAGGGGCTAGAAATCAAGCTACTGTATCATAACAGTATGTGGTTATGTAATAAATTGATGTAATAACAAGCATAAGAATATGTAGAGAAATATTGTTTATTTTTTTCAATGTGATTGTTGTTAAGACTACTGCTGGTGGCAGAGTCTAGACAAGTGACTCAAGTGCATAGACTCAACTGTTGGTCACAAACCAGGTGATAGCCTGACTCATAAAGGCTAGTTGGAATCTGTGAAGCAAAAGGGAGATGGAATGTCCTCAGGGGTGGACAGTGGGAGTAGCTTGGGTTAAGCTACAGTATGACTGCTGAGGGGTGACTGGGAAGTTCTTCCTTGGGTTCAATGGGCCCAAGGGGTGTCAATGAAGGTGGAAGTGGTTGATGGTTGACCAAACAGTGGGTGAGATAAGAGGTGCCGACTCTATGGAGAGCTTGATAGGTGGTGAGGTCTAAAGGTAATCGGGTCATCCTCTGATGACAAAGGAGATGGCCCAAGACTGAACTCTCAGAGAGAGAGAACCAAATGGGCAAATGAGGGGAGCTGAGTGAGAGGAGCTTAAGCTAGGGACAAGGTTAATCCTAGTGAGAGGTTGACAACAATGTCTGGGGATGGCCCAGAGAGGAGGAGGGTAACTGAGGGTTGGTGAGAGCAATGAGAGTGACGAGTGCTGGAAGAGTACAAGTGGGAGGAAATTGCAGGGAGCTTGAGCCTCAAAGGCTGAAGGCTGACTTATTATCCTTGGTAGGGTCTTAGACTAGCACAAGGGCTTGTGCAGTCAAGAGTATGCAGGAATGAGTAGGTTCAAGTTAAAGAGACATTACAGGCAGCACTCTAACTTATATACTACTGTGAGATGATTAAGGGCAGGTCGCCTGGATAAGGTAAGAGTCTTTAGGGCAGGGGAGAATGCCCTGAAAAGGAAAGACACGTTGCGTTGCGAGAAATCATGTGGTACATGTCAAGGGAGACATGTCATGTAGTGAATGGTCATGAGGTTTCGTGTCAAGGGACGAGGCAGGAAAGACGTGTTGTGTTGCATAGGAGCACTCAAGGGTGAGATGGGAAGGAAGGGTGAAACCAGAAGAGAGGCTGTGAAGACCAGCTTTTGGGTGAACCAGGATCGAGAAGGCAGTGGGAATAGCCTTCAGGAAGGTTAGGATCAATGATGCTATGGGAACAGCATCAAGGGAGGTTGTGGGGGGACAGCACTCAGGTGAGGTTGGGGATCCAAGGGAGGAGTCCAGAAGGATGACTATTGGGAGTAGTCATCAAGGGAGAAGTCCAGAGCAGGGATCCAGGGGAGAATCCAGGGAGGGTCCGAGGGAAGACTACTGGAGGTAGCTGTCTTGGAGGGAACCACAGGGGATCTAGGGGTAGGTCTTCCAGAGTAGCGTCAAGGGTGAGGGGTCTTCATCGGAGATTGTGACTCAGGGTATGCAGGAAGAAAGCAAAGAGGAGCCACTTTAGGAAAAAGCATACCCAATTGTAACAATCATCTTGGATAGAGATAAAGAGGGATCAAACTGGAAGAGAGGTTGTGAGGACCAGCTCTCAGGTGAACCAGGATCAAGAAAGCGATGTGTCAAAAACCAGTGTTCTGAGTTCCAGAGTTGCAGCATGCTGGTAAGTTTGGAATGGACCGGAACTCAGCTGCTGCCTAAGTGGGCAAGAACAACTATGTATTTACCTGGTAAGTCCAGAATGGACTGGAACTAAAGTACATTAGTTGGGACTAAGTAGGAGGTGTAAATACTCACCTCAGCTGCTGCCTAAGTGGGTGAGAACAACTGAGATGTAAGGAAGGAAATGGGGATTTATGTAAGTAGTATGTGGTTGAGGCACACTCGTACCTCAATGTGGTGCAGGGAAGATGAGATGAGGAGAGTATGGTGATGGATGTAAGTAATGCATACTGTAGCTGATCGGTTATGTGGTACCTAAAGAAGACTCTGTGTTCCAGAGTTGGAAGTTCTAACTCCAAGGTAGGCACTTGTCTGCTGAGTTCTTTTGGTCTTGGAACCTTGGAAGCCTCAGAAGTGTCAGAACGGTCTGGAAGACCTATTCCAGACTTCATGGTATTTTATCATGATGGGGATAGCCTTTGGGAAGAATAGGATCATCTGGGCGATGACTCAGAAAGGGTAGGATCAATGATGCTGTGGGTACAGCATCAAGGGAGGCTGTGGGGGGACAGCACTCAGGTGAGGTCAGATGAGGGCTATGAGGAATAGCCATCGGGAGGGGATCCAAGGGAGGAGTCCGGGAGGGCGACTATTGGAAGTAGTCATTGAGGGTGTTAAATCCGTGCACTCTGGTGTAACTCTGGATTCTCGGAGCTACTGAGGGGGCAGGACTTGGCTTCACCGTGTGTGGTGCACCCTTGCCAATAGTCTCGTGGTCCCAATTTATGAGGGAGTTCGGAGTGGTATGGACTTAAGTACTTTCAAAGTACTAAGTCAAGTGGAGATAGCAGAGGAGACTCATCGAGACTCAAGGTCGGAGGTCAGGAGTGAGAACTAAGTTAATATTCAGACTAAGGAGAAAGTACAGGAGTTACAGGAGTTTATATACTATGGAGAGGCATAGGTTTACTGAGTCGGATTGGTAAAGGTCCGGAGGTGAGGAATAACCGGAGCTGTGCTCCTAGGTGAGCACAGGATCAGAGAGGTACTAAGAGCAGAACTATACTAAATAGAGGTGACAGGAAGTATTTACAAGAGAGAGAGAAAATGAAAGGTAGTATGGGTAAATGTCCGGAACTCCGGAGTTGCATCTTTTGAAAGATCACACTGGAGTTTGTATGTACAGAGACGGAAATGGTGCGGAGCACTGGAGATGGACTTAGCGTTTGCATGGGATATGACAGAGGGGGAGTCCATAACAGGGATCAGGGGGAGAGAATCCAGAGAGGGTCCGAGGGAAGACTACTGGGGGTAGTCATCTAGGAGGGAACCACAGGGGATCTAAGGGTAGATCTTCCAGAGTAGCATCAGGGGTGATGGGTCTCTGTCAGGGATCATGACTTGGGGTATGCGGGAAGGAAGTGAAGGGGAGCCACTTTAGGAAAAAGTGTACCCAATTGTAACAATTGTGGCAAGGGTGGGTGAGATCTCCCATAAATGGGCAACTTCACAAAAAAGGAAGATGTTTCCCAGGTGAGCTGAGATGTGATATCACAGTGACATCATTATGATGTCATAATTAAGGCACATAACTATAAGAGTCTAGACTTGGCTGGACTTTTCACATAAATGTATAAAAAAGAAGTATTTTGTGAATAAGTTTTTCTTTTTATTATATAAAAAATGTTTTTTCTCAATGTTTTTTTAACCAATGTTTAGTATGAACAGTCACATCAACCCTAATAATATTTACATGTGAAAGAATGGGGAATCCAAGTCATGGTTCTGAAGATCCAGGTAACGATTACTATTTATAACTCAGATATTTGAAATAGCACATTAATATGGTACTTGTGTGAAACTTGCTGACAAATACCATGCACATGATAACAATATGGGTTGCCATGTGATGCTTCAAACAATACACAATACAAGTAAACAAACAATGAAATGTATTATAAAGCTAAAGTGCTTGCCTATGTTGATTCCCACACTTCTTTCATCCCATCAATTGTCCTTAGAATTGTTGACTGTTGAAACACCCAAATCTGATTATTCATTTTATATCATATTTGGCCAGTGTTTGTATTTTACAAGTAAGCTCACACTTCCAGTTCTTTCTACATCATTCAAACCTGGAGTATATTGTCTAATTCTTGTCAAAGACTGGCCAAATAAATGGCTCTCTCTTTGAGTCCCCAACAATTAAAGCAGGTCATACACACTCCATTATTATCCAACACACCACTTTCACTACAACCTTATTGTATGTTCTTTTTCTGTTCAACTTGTTGACACTGATAACACTACTTGTGACAGCTACCCCAAGACAATTCACTGAGATTGTCCATGATAAGCCTGATCATGAGGTATCTTCATGAGTGACTGCTCACTCACAATCCTGACCATGTTTTCCAAGACATTTTCCATGGGCCAGACAGAACTACCCCTGCTTGGCTCAAATTTTGGACAACACATTCATGATGAAGACTTGAAAAAATTTGCTTCGCCTAGTCATTTAGCACCTGACCTTCCATCTTGGACACCACTTAGGACACTGGGGGGTGATGAAGGTTCATCAGCCTCAGACCCTGAGGTTGATGAACTTTCAATCTCAATCAAGAAAGCAACTGACTCGGCAACGAAACGGCTCGGGGAACTACCAACCAATGCTCAGGCAATAGCAAAAAAAAACATGACTAATCAGACTGCTGGACAGACGCCGAAATCATCGTCTGACGCAAAGCCTTCCAAGGCAAAGAAAGCCCGATTTGATGGTGTTTTCATCGTAGCAAAACCGCCATCCTACTACAAAAAGCATAGTTCTCAAACGCAATCAAGGCCAGCACCCCCTTCAAGCGCGCGGGTGCTAAGCTTAGTGGACGCGTTAGCGCATACGTTCGATGCGAACAGACACACCGAGGACCCCTTTCCCCGCCGATCTCGCACGGGGTCACACCAGCATGACGACGCATCCACTGCACCGCAAACGGATGTAGAGACTACTGAAGCTGAAGACGAGCAGCTTCAGTTAAACACGCGTCTCGCTCGCACGCCCTTGAAGAGATGGCACACGCGAGCGAGGACTGCGAACGCTTCCGAAACAAATTCCGAGGACGCCGCGTCTCTTTGGCGGGACACCCTGCCACCTGAGCGACCGATTAAACGACTCAAGCCAATCCAATACGAATCAAACCCTGCATGGATTGATGCAGCCCTCGGGACAGTACAAGCGTCAATCGGTTGGGATGCCGAATTGGACTTCATCGTCAGAGACGAAGACGTTGTTAGTCTGGCACAGAATGTATATGCTCCCTCTGCGGATGGCCGGATGGTCGTCGATGAGGGTGTCCATACTGCCGGCTCTCCTGGCAAAGGTTCCGTGCCCCCTTCGACCCCAGTAGGGAATGAATGGCGTATGCCGACGTTGGGGGATCCCAAAAAGCCTGTGCTTACATCCTATCTGTCTCGCGGAGCCAAGTTCAGGCAACGATTGGACGCCATCTTCGGCGAGAATGCTACCGTACGAACGGACAGGGTTGCTCGTCCCAAACCCGTGAGTTCCGCTCTGCACACCAAAATGATGCTGTATAGCCTGAGGCTAACATGAATGTATTCTCAGGCTGATCTGGACTTCTTCGCTCCGCTAGACGAACCTGATAGAGAGGCCAGCCCAAACACCAGCGAATCGACCGGATCGGCTAGTTTCTCCACTGCGGAAGAGGGCGCGAGCGTCATCCCCAGCACCCGTATTACAAGCCAGTCTCCTGACACCCCACCCGCTGATACCACTATGGACCAATTGTCCGGAAACCAGCTTAACGAAGTGGACTCCTTGACAAAGCCAACATTCGACGCCGGCCAGGAACAGATAAGCGGTTGGATCACTGCTCTCCAACGCCTCGTCAAGGGGAAAGTACATGTCAAGGAGGAGGTGAGCCCGTTCGTTTCGTTAGATGTATCTTCCTCACCACTCAATCCTATGTAGGATCTAGAGACGTTGAGCATCATCCTCGCGGAGATAGAATCTGTGAAAGGCAGCCTGGACGAAAGCATTCCAGTGGTCAGTCTGAATCCAAGTGTTGGTACAGTTCACTCACTGCCAACCCTTCAGATTTCGGAGCTGCGTGAGAGCGTCAAGCAGCTCTCTAAACTATACGAGATACCATTCGGAGATAGAAATAAGCTGCGCCAGCGTGCTGAGAATATCTTTCGTACATGGTTGTCCATGGGGGAGCCAGGAGCTTTTTGATGTCCTTATCCGTTGATGCTTATTCGCAAATCGTGTGTATACCAGATTCTTTTTTTTTACGTTACCCTGCGGTGTCATGTCACATTCTTGTCGTTTGGGGACACCAAGAGTTTATTCAGTGGAATTGAATTTCCCTCATTGATACATTGGCTTTCAAGTTGTCTGGCTATGATACCAACGAGGTATAAGAAATTTCGATTTCCTGTCACTTTCCCACACAGAATGAACCGAAAATAGCGCCTAAAACCTCCTCTGTACTGACATCCGATCCAGAAACGGCTCCGATCGCACGTGCGGCATATCGCAAAGATTCTGCAGCGATGTCGATCTGGGACAATGCTGCGTAAAACAATTCGTTAGAGTGATCAAGGTCCCCAGGTGATGAGTGCCTTACGATAGGACTTGAATTCTTCTAGATGCCTCACTGCAGATTCCAAGTAGTCTCGGTGACGTTCTTGAGTAACGAGTGGGGATTCGTCGAGAGACATTGTTTCACTGTACCTTGAATGATTTATATGATGAATGGATGACGAGGACGATTGAGTAAGAACTTACGCATATCTCTCCTTCAGCATCGACGCAAGACCGTCCAAAAATTCCTTCGTTCCTTCACCAGAACGAAGACTTATACTCCAGAAATGTCGTGTAGTCCCCAAGGCATGCTGAAGCAGTGCATCATTCAATGCTTTCCGTAAATTGTGGGTGGATACCCGAGCCAGGTCAGATTTGTTGAGAAGGAAAACGGTGTCAGATTTCAGATGGCCAATGACATCATCTGGTATAGTGATATTTACTTCTCCCGCCGATGTTCTTGGTATAATTTCGTCGAGAGAGAGGACACAAATCGAAATGTCCGAAATTTCAATACTGCTACTCTTAGCAATGTTCTAGCCCGAAACGAAACGGAACGAGACTTACACATTACCAGCTCGCTCGACACCAATTCTCTCGATAGTATCATTAGTTGTAGTCCGGATTCCAGCGGTATCGCTCAGTACGATGGGTAATCCTCCGATATCGAGAGTGAGACTAAGGACGTCACGTGTCGTCCCAGGAATCGGAGATATGATGGCAGCATCTCTCTCAGCTGGAAGAAATGTGTTAAACCAATTATATACGATGAATAGAAACCACATAATAGACGAACCGAAGAAATTGAAAAGGCTGCTCTTTCCAGCATTCGGAGGTCCAAAGATGGCAAGCTTGATGCCGGACCGGAGAATTTCTCCCCTGCGGTTGTCGGACAAATGAGAATGAATGCAATCCATGATACCCTGCGCCCGCAAACAAGCTAGAAATTGTATAATTGACGACATCCGGGTAGATAGGTTACACACAAACCTTGTTCATACATCCGTTCTTGCCCTAACTCATCAACATCCTCACCGAAGTCGATGAACCCTTCGACATACATGAGACAATCCAGGATTTGAGCTCTCAAAGCGTCAAAGCGAGTTCGTTGAGCACCCTGTTGCGAGCTAGTCCATCAGTGTAAAGCAATACTGAACGCGAGCAATGACACATACAGCTGCACTAGACACCGCGACACGTCTTTGCGCGTCCGTCTCGGCATCGATGAGATCCCGCAAACCCTCTACCTGAGTCAAATCCAACCGTCCACCTTCAAAGGCACGCCGAGTGAACTCTCCTGGCTGAGCTGGGCGGCAGTACGGTAACTTTGACAGTGCTCGGAGGATCGAAGAGAGCACCGCTCGGCCAGAGTGCACCTGCAACTCTACGACATCCTCCGTAGTGAAGGATTTCGGGCCTGTGTGGCTATAAATAGACTCGCTAGAGCTTTGAGTCGGAAAACTCGCCTTTGAAGAAGAGAACTAAGCCATCGTCCAATTTCTCCCCGGTGAGAGGGTCGACGACATGACGAAGTTCCGCAAGCCGAGGGATGGGTGCTTTGTCGATGGTGGACACATGGATGGGACGAGTGACGGCTTTCCGGACCTTGCAAGCGTCGGGCCCTGATACTCTGATGACAGCGACGCCGCCTTTACCTGGAGGAGTGGACAATGCATAGATGGTCCGCCGCTGGGCGTCGGAGGGCGTCAGATCACGGGGAGCAGTAAGGTGAGTGCTATCATCGGTCGCGAGAACTTGGTGATTGGCACGGGGAAATGACTGATATGGGTAACGAAGGAGGCTATGCGAATGGACGTGCTTGGTCGAATTTCTATGTGGAAAAGAACGAGTGACAGATGGCAAAATGAGCTTTGGCGATGCAAAAAAAGACTGCGGTGATCTGTCACGAGTACTTCCAACCAACCGTCCGATGGTACTGCAGCTCGAGCATGGCCGCACCATATACTGGTCAACTTGCGAGAAAGTCGCGTTCAAGTGATAATCTGGCCTCGCTGGGTCACAACTCCTCAGCTCTTTCTCACGGACTCGCTACCCTTGGCCACAGCGAGCCAACTGCATCTCTCTAATACAGAGCGCTTGCTCTTCATCCTCAATCTCCACGTCCACGTAGTACTCATCATGGGTCAAACACGTTCGTCTTTCCCTCTTCATACCACTGATACCAGCCTTACGCACCAGTGATCAGCATCCCAGTTCATGGAGGACATGCAAAAGCGGTCCAATTGTATGTCATTTGCCCACGTTTTCACTACCTTCAAATGACTCGATGAACTAGTCACGTCCGCTGAGCTGGAACGTCTGAAGAAACGTTTCATGAAACTCGATAGGTATGGATCCAAGTCATCGTGAAACTACAAGTTGCTGACACGTTTCCAGTGACGGTTCAGGGTCTATTGATCGCGAAGAGTTCTTGCAAATACCACAGATCGCCAGTAATCCGTTGGCATCGCGAATGATAGCCATCTTCGATGAAGAGTGCGTATTGTGTGGTCAAACACAAACCTATTTACCCCTTCCCTGCACACACCTAATACCTCTCGCTTGATTTTAGTGGTGGAGGGACTGTTGACTTTCAAGAATTCGTTGGCGGCCTAAGCGCTTTTAGCAGCCGTGGGGGCAGAGAAGAAAAGCTGAGATGTCAGTCCCGCCCTCTATCCCTTTATCCTGGTTCTTACGTCCGCGACACAGTCGCTTTCAAAGTCTATGATGTCGACCGCGATGGCTTCATCTCCAACGGGGAGTTATTCCTCGTGCTCAAAATGATGGTCGGCAATAACCTCAAGGTGCAGTGTGCTTACTCACGTCTCATGCACCACTCAATCGATACCCTGATTTCTAGGATCAACAACTCCAACAGATAGTGGACAAAACAATAATGGAAGGTGACCATGATCGAGATGGGAAACTCAGCTTCGAAGAGTTTGCTCAGATGGTTTCGAACACGGTCAGCTTTATTACCCGCCTGCCAAGTCGTAAACGAATATCCTCATATCTATACTTGAATAGGATATCGTGAAGCAAATGACTCTGGAAGATTTATTCTAGCCAGTTATATATCATACCCTCGGCGTCGCACGACACAATACCATGGCTACACGGGTTGATCAGTCGGTAACGGGCGGTACAGCCATTTGCACTATAACACTTTTATTATCACGACTGTATGTTAAGAATCTGCATCCCGAAGAAAAACTGATTCTAAACCCAAAGGAAGACATGTTGTCATCGCTCGATCACTGAGGTGTTTGAAGCTTTTTTTATGGGCATTTGTGTTGGATGCCACCGGCTTTTCCCGTTCCTCCATGCCGCCTCAAAACCTCAGGCAAACACGCACCAATATTCAATTCCATGTCGTTAATTGTCATACAAAGGATCTGAGTATCACCAAGCCAGATTTACGGCTGCAACCGAATCTCATTAAGCTAGTTCAGCGAAGCAGTGATACAACCAAAGCCGACCGCGCCGCCCTGCCACTCATGATCAGCCATGTTTCATTCATTGTCAATCACTCGACAGTTACCTTTCCGTCAGTGATTGCTTCACCTACCATCCTGGCTGCGTCACAGCAGGTCATCTTACCTGCCTTGCGTCGGCAGCAACGACGGCCAAGACGCATGCACGATAGCGAGGACACGACAGAATATCATGACCCTTAATCTTAAGAACAGATCATCCGACCGTCCTGACCTCTTGTTTCCTCCATGTGCTTGAACACTCGATTTGTCCTCCATTCTGAACCGACCCTCAGGACTTGCGAGAACGTAACCATCCGTAACGACCTATGCAATTCCGCGAGTTGTTCTACCCAGGCGTCTATCGATATCGACGGCTTGCCTCTATATCTGAGACGGATTGGTCACCAGTCTACTAACCAGGCGTGGTGGTTACAACTGCATTTCCGCGTTTGCCCATGACACACAATGAACCAGACAATGGAGCCTTTGAAAAGCAACAAGGACTTGCCATCTTGTAGATGTCTGATGACGGACCCCCATGATGGCCGTTTACTACACGACACTCGTTTGATCTTTCATTGGGTCCGGGGGCCCCTTTCAAGCATTGGCTTATCACTGGGAAACTGGGACCCCATGCACTTTCTGAACTTGATGTACTCAGACTCGAAAGAATGGGATGAAGTACTGTGACGTGTGATGGATATCATGGGATAGAAGGCGATGCTGGCAATACTTGTACGCAAGAAAATAATTAAGTAGTAAGAGCAAATAGTTCACACTGATGCGTACATGGTAAAGGAACAACAGTCCAAAGGACGGTAGGAACAACGCGTACAGGTAACAAAGGCAGGCACTGGAAAAAGCAGATAATGCTGGGTAGTGCGATGATACACCAGGGGCGTCGCTCCGTGTAAGCGAAAGCGCCTGCCACATCGACATCGACAAATTGGTATAGGTTGGGTGACAGTCAGTCGCGGACCAACAGTGAAGAACAGGCAATCGGCCGTGGGTGGCTCACAATAGCTTTCTATTCTATGTTTCGCCCGACCTCGAGCGCTGGTCAAGCATGTGTGAGCGAGCGAGTGGCGTATGGGACGATAGGATAGGAGATGTGGAGCGGGGAAAGAGAGGTGGTGGTCATGGTTGTACAACGATGTGAGGTTGATCGGAAATTTGTACACGTCCGGTCAAACGGGAGCGGAGTGAATGGTGTGGCGTGTAGAGTACCGTCCGGGTCGTGTGGCTATTTTATCACGGGAAACCCAACATAAAAGGTGAGTGCGAGCTCGCCCTTCCTACATGGCTGACAAAGGAAGTATGGGATTGTTGCGTCGACTGCAATGCTTGCAGATAAAATGGGTCGGTGGAGGTGAAGAGAGAGGGAGCACACGAGTCGGTGGGAGAGATCATGTGTGGCGCTGAGATTGGGGTCGATGCTGAGGTAGGGAAGACCCTCGTTGCAGAGCCATGGACATCATTTTTGTAAGAGGACCGTAGATATGCACTCTGGGAGCGCGGCGAATCGGCTGTTACCATGTCCTCTACGGTGCGTTCTTCGTCCATCTCTTCAAAGTCACACCAGCCATCATCGGTGTTCTGTCGCCGTGTAAAGGAAGCACTCCGATTACGAGAGTGGTCTGCATGTTCTGGAGCTGGGAGTGGCCAGGAAAATGTGGCGGAGGAGGGCGTCCGAGCGGTAGGGGTGGTGCAGTGCTGCACATTTGTCGGATCGCGCCGAGCAATGTTCACACTAACCCCGTGCACAAAGGCAGGGGTATGAGGGTGAGATGGGGATAGGGTCAATTGGTGGGTCAAGAGGGTCTGCGCGAGCTCGGCCTGGAGAGAAAGCGGGGGTAACGAGCGAGATAAACACATGTGCAAAGCGGTGCGGGGTAAATGAATTTATATACCTGAAGTGCAGCGAGGTCAGTTGCTTCCTGGCCGATGTGGTTAGCAGACAAGGAAGCGACGAGGTCGTCGACTGAGACACTCATGACCGACGGAGGGGATCCTCAGAGATGTGTCTGGAGAGCGGCAAGACACAGGAGAAGGCAGGGCCGCCAAGTAGGTACTTTAAATCAATAACTGCCCCAAACACGCCTCCCTGCCACAAATTAGGTCCCTTCCGGCAGATCCCCGCCGGAACACTCGCCGCAGCGGCACCGCTTCCCCCGCAAAACTGGTTAGAACAGCAAAACATGGATACCGGTACACCTCAGTTGCTGGTCGGACACAACTCGCAGTTGCATACTGAGGTACGGGCTATATGTGCCAAGAAACGAACACAAGCCCAGCGGGGGGCGGGCCCAGCTAACTCCGAGCGAGGCGGCCGTAGGAACCGTAGTCGAGTGCGTTGCAGCTGCGATACTGGCCTGCCACATCAAGTCGCCACGTGTCGAGTGTTTAAGGTAGGATGCAAAGCAGGGCAGGGGGAATTTGGTGTATCTTTCTGTGCCCGCTGACCCAGGGTCTCGACAAATTCGGGCTGGACTTTGGGCACACTCCGATTCAGGTTTCGGTCTCGGCGTCGACACCCGCGGAGTGAGCCGGCCGGCCGAGCTCCGACAACACTGCGACCGTACTCAGATCGGGAAATGTCGGCTCTTCGAGAGAGAGTCTTGCCGCAGCTGATCCCACCAGTTCGAAAGTTTGTGATCATGATCATTGGCACAGCTACTACTGTGCACATCACAGCCAACTCGACCATGGTTACTATCATGCACTGGCAAGCTGTGTTGCAAAACCTTTCAGTCAATTAAGAATAGCACTTCAAAGGCTGACCTTTCTGAAACCAGCATAGGTAGGTGTGCAACACTGTTGAAATAGAGTAAGTGGCTGTAATTTGTGGTTATCATGCCATCAGGAGTATTCACTATTGGGTAATGGAACCAGCTTTTCTAAACCTAAGTATATAGTCCTGTTGATTGTTTCTCATTTACAGTTGACTTCCTCCTAATGGATGCCTGCTGGGATAGTGCTGGGTATGTGTTACTAGGGAGTATGGAGTATTTGAGAGAGCTATATTACACTGCTCCAAGCAATGAAAATTTGCATCAATTCTAATGATACTGTTAGAAGAGATACTTCAAGCTATGTATTTACAATAAGTAAAATAATTAGTGATTCTTTGTGCCTCATATTGCAGCTACATAAATCTGCTATCCAAATGAATCCAACATCAACCACAGCTTGTGGGACAATGGGTCATTGTGTTATACATACTTTGAAAAAATATGTTTGTTTAATGTCTTATCAGGGCCCTCTGGGCATACTTGGACCCAAGGTTGGTATGTGGACACAATGTAAGACAAGCAGAATCTAAGCCAGAACCCTACCCTCTGATTAAGGTTAGGTTCCGCAAAAGTCAAACCAAGCCTTTCCATGAGTGTCAAACTTTTTTTAGTCCCAGTTCACTAGTACTGACTGGAGGCATTACTGGATGCCCCAACATGGAACATAATGCAAGGATATGTACTATCCTCAAGCATCTTTAAACATTCCCAATAGATGTTGCTAAGTAGAGCTTTGTTTAAATATAGTACACATTCTTGCACTATGTTCTGTGTTGGAGCATAGTACAAAACTGTAGCATACTCCACATGTAATTAATTGTTTGATATTTTAACAGACCCTACCACTCCTGTATCCAACTGACAACAGCCATGTACTGTATGTATAGTGCATAATCTAAATGCCCATAGATCTAGATACTCTCTATATACTCCGGTCCTAGTTCATTCTCTTCTTCAGGTCCTCTACAGCGGGCTCCAAGGGGGTTACGGCAGAAGATGATGGCATCTGAGGTTTGTTGGCATCAACGATGCGAGCTTGTTTCTTCTGCAAGCTTTGTAGATACTTCGATCCTCCAGCGTTGAAAGAAACGACCCCAATACCCACGATCCAGCAGCCGTACCATCCTAGGCGAGACCACGCTTCCATGGAGTCCGCAAAGGTCAACAACATGAAAGGCGTAGATGCAAAGTTGACCAGTAATATGGAAACTAGGGTACCTAGGAAGTCATAGGAACGCTTCGCCCAACTGGATTGTGCTCCTGGATGAGGCATGACGAGTGGGCGGAGGCCAGCCCGGCACTTTCGGCCGACGTATGTGATAAAGCCACCGAGGATAAATGTGAGGTAGTATCCAATCGCAATACCATGCTGGGCACTTCGTGTCAGCATTTGTACCAGAAAGCAAACCTGAGCCTTACCCAGAATGCACTTGTGGCGAAGGTAATCAAGGTACTGCGGAAGCCTGGCTTTTTACCCTTGGGAGTGACACGCTTGTAGACACACTCCCTGAGCCAGATGTTCGTGTTGATGTTCCAGGAATCCAGGAGGACCTTAAAGTTCGAGGGCAGCTCGATTTCCAGTATTTTGACGTTCGCTGCACCCTCCCACAGGGACTCGCCAGAAGGCCCAAATCCGGTGAAACCAAGTCCAGTCAGGATGCTTGCTCCCTAAACGACACATCAGTTGATTACATTCTAACATCGAATGGTCTCCTACCTCCGTCAAGGTCCAGACAGCGTAGTATTTGCTACGCTCAATGAACCCACAGAATTGGAAGAGAGTGATCCTGGACATTTTCTTAGGTGAAACGCAACATTAAGTTAGGGCTTCATCATACCGGTAGAGCAGGTTTTGTTTCGCGAACCAGGGTGTTAACGCGATCGCAAAGTTGTAAGATGGGCCCAGAGTTACGAACAGACCCAAAAACATGAGCCCCGTCAGCATTTTACGATAAGCAACGCGTTTTCTACCGTCCGGAATCGCTCTTCGCATCGGCTTCGTCGATTCGACCGATTTAAACAACGACCCGTCAATTAGCGATGTATAGGATGGGTAATCGAGATATGGTCCAACTAAAACTCCAGGAAAGTAAAATCTGATCATACAAGGGGTCAACAGCGTAAACGCGGAAATCCAGTGACTTACGAGAAACCAAGGAACTCTAGCAATGTAGGGTATTTCGTGATACGCTTCTGAAGTTGCCACTTGTCTAGATCCTACAATGGTTCAACGATGAGTCACGAGAGGGAGGAACGACCATGGAAACAACCAACTTCCTGCGGCCTCCTGCCGTCGTAAACGTTCCATGCAAAAGTCGTCAGTTTCATGGTGAGGACCATCTGAGGGCCGGTGATCTCAACCGTTTCGTAACTCAGCCCATAGACTACGCGGATAATATGACTACAGGGAACGGTCAATATCAACCGAGAAAAACCTCAAACCCAAGACACCGCATACTTGACAGTGAGATGACCCATGACAAAACTAAAATGCTGTTAGCATGACAAAAGGGAAAGAGCAACAGCTAGACTTGCATGAAGACAATCCATGGCATGTTGGAACCTCGGAAATTTGCAGTAATGAAGTAGGTCCCAAGGACGCTAGCGAGGAGTTGGAGGAAGCCCCATTGGAGATTGAGAACGGGTATAAAGAAAAAGACAGAGATGAAGACATTGAAAGCGTGCTTGAGAGTAGGTTGAGATGATGGTATTCTTATGAACAGACTTCCGAGGGGGTACGCGATCAGGAGACACGAAATGAGCTACATTCGCCAAAAGGGTGACAATGGTGAATTGAAGGTTGGAAAGCAAATACCTTGATCTGGTCGACAGATGCCCCAAGTGCATTTGCTAGGGGAGAAAACAGGGCATCCATCGCGCAAACCGACGAGCAAGTAGTGGACAGTGCCCAAGTTCAGTTCAAGTTGAAGCGGCAACTTGACCAAAAATGTGTGCCTTGAAGAAACTAGTAGCTAAATTTCCCACGCAATTCAATCGAAGAAACGGGAGTAAATTCTGTTATTATTTGTCTCTACTTGCAATGTTTCTCATGTTCTCCTGTTCGTATGACATCCCCCTCGCTTCCTTCAACAGTGCATGCAGGCGCAATCGTGCACTCTCCGACCCAAGGGGAAATGGCTTTGGGGTTACAGGGGGCGAAGCCTGGAGCGAAACAGGGGAAGTTTCACCTTGCTGTTCTTCGTTCCAACGTCCCCCTTCCCTGGGCGAAGATGTCGGAGACTGGCCATCGTAGTGCCACGAGGGCGACAAATGTGGTGAGGGTGTCGATGAATCATCGGTGGCGAGGGGTGCAACAAAATGGAGCTCCAGGCTACTAGTACTCGCATCAATCGAGCTCCCAAATTCTCCTACGTCCCGCGCGTCCGCATTCACGGACACACTGAATGCCAAGTTCGTAGATACGCTGTCAACGGAACGTATGCTCGCAGGAGGCATGCTTGTTCGCGAGGACACGATGTCTGAGCTGTCCGCGAATGGATCGGAGAATTGTCCGTTGCTGTTTTGGGAGGACTCGCCCGCATGCGAAAGACGTGTGATTATATGCTCTGGCGCGTATATCGATGAGCCTCGGTAAGATGTTATCCGTTGGCCGAGTGTGACTGCATTCACCCGTGGGGTGTCTTCTATCATCATACGGTCCTTTCGGTTTTGCGACGTTTTAGAACCGCTTGAAAGTACATTTGACGTGTTTTCGGATCGCCTGCGCGCACTGTAACACCTGAAGATAGTCATACCCAGCGCAACGATGGCCAGCACTCCGAGTACCGGGCCGAGAATGGAGGGTAATAGGCTGGTGGTTACTTGTCCAGAGCAGCTCATAAGTCATAAAGTGGAACGGCACACACCTATTAGAAGTTGACGAGCTATTAGGAGATACGCTACTGCTAGTGGTCGGAATAACTACAAGGCTCCCCGATGCCATCGTTGTGAGAAGGTTGGATCCTGACTGTGTGGTTTGTGTGTTGACGGGAATCGAGGCAGAAACGACTTGTTGTGGAGCTTTTGGCGGCTTGAAGACAGTATGGGCATGTCTGCTTGCACTAGAAGCACCGTAAATCATCCTTCTCGGCGTCGACATTTGACGTAGTTTCTCACCTCTCTCTACTGGTTGTCGCTCCACTGACAATGCAAGAAACACAGGTAGGGTTCGACGTCGGTACACTTGTTGATGTGGGTTCTGGCGCCGAATCTGAGGTCGTAGCATGGTACGTAGAGCTCGTATCCAACAAAGAGGAGCTGGTACTCCCCAAAGACATTGGGTCATATGTAGCAGGGGTCGTCGCGCTCGAGGTTGTGGTAGGGGGTAGGGTACTCGAGGCTACCTTTGTATACGCGACGGAGGACGAAACCGCAATAGCATGCGGCAGATCGAGTCCTTTTCTCGTAGTGAAGGTAGTGGTTGCGCTGGCTGTGGATGTCATAGATGTAGTATAAGTGATGAGTCGATGTAACCAACACTAGAAGCTGACGAACTGGACACGCTAGAAGTAGTGGTTTGCGGTGATTGTGACACTGGCAGTAGTTCATTGAAGGTGTTCACGGCGGTGGCAGAATTTGAGGTTGATGATGAGAGGGAAGACGATAGAATGTGTGTGGATGAATGGGAGACAGGATTGTTTGACGAACCCAAGACCGTGCCAGTCTGTTTGAAATGAGACATATTTGAGGGAAGAGTATGGATCCCTAACTTACAGAATACACAACGGTCAAGCCGATCGAAGTGTCAATAGCAGAAGGACCGGATCTTGGCATGCTTGCGCAGGCTTTCCGAGTCTAAGGCTCCTGAACTGGAGGGAGGGAGTGTGGAGTGCACGAAAGTTCAGAAAACCCGAAGGGCTGGGGTACCCACAAATCCATCCAGGATATCAAGGGAAGCCTTATTAAGAACGGAAGTTCGGGATTGTGGGGGCATCGGTTCGCGAGGGAATAGGATCAGAATGTTCCACATGCACAAGAACACATCCGCAGTATTCGTGGCAGCGCGTGAATATCAGTCTGGCCACTTCATCGCGGGCGAAAATGGGTTGAACACGGTACAGGGTCCGAATGCCCATTGGACCAAAGCTCGCCTGTAAGCTTGCTACATGCCAGTGTTGAGCGATGACCCTAACCAGCACAGGAGAAGGTATGAGGCTCTACGGAGGATTGTCGGCTGGATGTTGCGTTATTTTCGTATGAAATCTTGCCAACAGCTATTGAGTTGGCAGAACCTAGGACACAGATCTGTGGGTAAAATAAGAGACAAATTTATCATCGAGGCGTGATCGTCCGATACTTAGATGTGAGTACGGAAGCCAGTTTGTCAAGAACTGTAAGAAAAACGACCAGGGTGGGAGGTCATTCTCAGGGTGATCCCCTGGGAATCAACTAAGAACTTGCGTGAGGTGGACACGATCAAGTCCCATCAATTCAAACGACAAAATAACAAAAGAGATTTGCATAGTGACACCGTAAAAAGAGTCCCCTGCTAATCGAAACTAAGAGATTTGAACAAGGCGAACCTCGAATGAATGAAATTTCGAAAAGTAATTGTCACATGAGCAAAAATCTCAACGATGGGCAGCTTGCGACAGCTCTTCCACGATATAATTTCTCCTATCCCCATTCGCAGTGGTGTCCCAGAAGGACTGAAAGTCGAAAGACACAAAATTCCAATGCGAAGCTGCGTGTGAATCCGAATGTGCAGCGATATCAGAGTTGAAGTCAAAGTGTGGACGATAGACCGCGAGATGAGCAAGCAGATGGCAGACCAGAATAAACAACAGCAACGAGATGAATAATGTGGTTCTGGCGTTGAACGGAAATTGTCCCTGGAAGGGAGGGAGCTGGGTGATGCGCTCGCGCAGCGAGGGCTTAGGAGGCGGTGTGAGGAAAGCAATGTAGTACTCGGGAACATCGAGTGAGGGCGAGGACGGAGTCACGATAATCGCCGGTAACGGTGACTTCTCCGTGGCTCGCGAAAGCGAAAGATCTGGTGTGTCATCAACAATATATTCTCAGTGAATCACGCGTCAGGTTTTACCGAGCGGTGCAGGGATCAAGTGGTGATCAAGGTGCTGTGGGAGTCTATGGAGTCGGCGAGCTGACGGTCAAGTCAGCACCGTGGACTGAGGATTCACTTGCGTTGCACAAGAGACGTACCACCAGAAGACATGACGGATAGATCAGAAAACGGCAGAACTACTCGAAGTTATTTCAGAGCGAGGCCTGGGAATGCGGGGAATGTGGATCGAAAGGATTGAACGAGTGTGGTTTTAAAAAGAGTGTGAGGGTTCCTGTAGAGTGTCTGAGACCGGAAACGCAAATTGTGGACAGCGCTGAGGAGTGAGAAGTTGAGAACGACAGCATTGCTTCGGGAATGTCGGATCTGTTGATTAGTAACTGTAACCTCCAAGCCGTTGCTGGATACCAGAAAACATATCCAGGATAGGAAATCCTCCGCCCCCTCATGTCGCACCTCCAGTCATCATCTCTCAAAGTCACAAATCAGATCTTGCACAAGACATCCATTCCAGGGGAGAACTATGTCCTGTCACTGACACCGATAGCCAATTTCTACGTCGCCTCTGCGTCATCCCCGTCGAACCAGATCCATCTCTTCGACAGAGCTACTCTGCAGACCGCAGGTGTTCTCAAGGGCCATGAACACGCAACCACCCAGCTGTGTACTACTCGTGGCCTAGGAGCGTCGACTCGCGAGATGCTTCTTTCATCCGGTAAGGACGGTTGTGTGATAGCATGGGACGAAAGAAGTGGATCGGCCAGTATGAAACGTGGGTCTTCTATACATCTGTATCTCCAGAAAACATGTACCTTAACAACTCAAAGACTTCGTTTGATACCAGTGGAATCATCTGGGAGACTGCGCCCCCTTCTTTGCTGCGATGCATCGGATGAGGGTTTGCTCGTTGCTGCTGGGACTGACCTGCAAAAAGAGGATGCGTTCATCATCTACTGGTCAGTCCCGTATTGAGGTCAAGATGTCTCACAGGCACCTCACTTGTAGTCCTTTATTCTTTTCAAGGGATCCACGGAATCCAGTAGCACGACTACGCTCTCATGGCTCAACCCACTCTGACGATATCACTGCCGTGCATTTCTTGAAAAGTGAACACGCATCGAATCCTAACAAGGTGTTACTATCGACCTCGTCCGACGGACTGGTCAGCATCTCAAATACTCTTGAGGCGGATGAGGACGAAGCTGTGCTGCACGTCGGAAACTGGGGCTGCAGCATCTCGCAGGGTGGGTGGATAAGCAATGCGCGCAGGACACACATCTGGGCGGCCAGCGATATGGAGACCTTCAGTTGTTGGTCAAACGAAGTGGGTTCGCTTTACCAAATGAGCAATCAAAACATTCTTATTGGAATGTCCAGCTGGACCAGCTTTCGACCGTGGATATTCGCGGCCCCTCCTTGCATGACCATGGGCATACTTGGGTCACCGATTATCTTATTAAGGGGCATCCTACACGGAAAGCAGAAAACGGACTTGGAGTATTCGTCGGCTCAAACGAGTTCAGTGTATTTCCCTTGTTTGACCGAGATATCATCTAATCACCTCCTCAGGGGAGACGTGGCTTTGATCACTAGCAATGATTTATCTGATGCAATGGCACCATGGACGATACACTCTGTGTGGGCTGGTGGTCATTCAGGAATTGTGCGATCCCTCTATTGGGATGAAGAGGTGTAACGCTTGGTTCACTGTCTTTTTCTTCAACTGACAGTTGCTAGCACAACGTCCTCGTTACTGGCGGTGAAGATTCAAAAATAATCACATGGAGGATCGAGGACCCGAGCTTCACTGATTCTTCGGTGCCTGAACAGTTGGATGACCCCATGGAATCAGAGGTACCGAACTTGAAAAGGGAATGGGACGACACGATGGATGACAATCAGGCTGTGAGTAACTGACTCTGCGACGAAAAGATTTCCATCGACCGTCGCTTCCAGGATGGCAAGCGGGTGAGACGGTAACCAGCATTCATTCATCGAATAAAAATTCTACCACATGTCCATGGGCCTTACCATCGCAAACTGTAGAATCCTCCGGAATGCTGCACATATGCAATTATATAACACCTCCGTTATTTCCTTCACGAGTTGCCGTGTCCGACGCATTCGAGGATATACCATATGCATAGATGAGGCGTACAGGTGCAAAGGATAATAGGAAGTGACAATGTTTCATAGCAATACCCATATTGTATATCCTCGATCCGACATGCCCTCGTCCAACCGCGTGTCGGTTTTGTGCACTTCTTATACCTTGAAACCACGAGACTTTCGGCGACCACGAGCACGCTCGAACTGTGACCAGAGTGATCAGGGGTCACCCACGTCCGGATTTGAGGAGACTTACTTTGCGGCCCTTGGAAATGGTGTAGGGCTTCTTGTGCTTGTGAGGACCCATGCCAAAGTGCTTGACAGCCTCACGAGTGTTCCTTTTGCCTCTTAGAAGCACCGTGTTGGAGCCGGTAGGCGAACGCAGGGCAAGTTGGTCCAAAGTTATAGCCTCTCCACCAGCCTTCAGGATACGGTCCTTTGCTGCTTGAGAGAAGCGAAGGGCAGCGACGGTTAGCTTTGGAACCTCTAGGAGACGAATATCATCGGTGACGGTTCCAACTGATACGACGATTTTGGAGGCGAGGTCTGGAGTGGCAGACGTCTCTTTGACAATTCTTGACAGCGAAATCGGGGGGCGATTGATTTTGGAGAGGAAAAGGCGGTGGAGGATTACCTATAGCACGGGAGATACATGAGTGCGACAGCATCGAATCAAGTCGGAGTTGCGAGACCTTGTTGAATTTCGAGTCGGTACGACGTGCGAGGAAACGGTACAACTGAGGGACGGTCAGTATCAACCTTTTCGAGGGTGGTAACGCGAGCATACCTTGACCAGCAAGAGGAGGTAGGGATCCTCACTCTTTGGGGCCGTTCGTTGGGCCTTCTTGACGTGGTGAGCTTTGAGATCGATACCCTGTGGAAAAAAAACGCGATGAGACGACGCCTGGACGACGCCTGGGACAGTGGACTCACCATCTTGGTCTTGCCGATGTGTGCAGATGGGTATGTGGAGCGTTGCGACGACGGGGGCTTACAAAACTGTACAGTATCACAATTTAAGGTTCATGTTCGCGGAGTCTGAACTTGAATCTCAACTTGGATACAAACCTATACAAACACGCGCAAATTTTCTCTTCAAACTCCAACTATCATGGTGCGTTCCAGTTGCCCCGGTCAAACGCCCCTCAGCTAAAATTTTCTTTCGTTTCCAGTCGCAATACGGTGAAGCTGCAGCTCCTCCAGTGGACCCATACTCTGACGCTTACAACGCTCCGGCGCCAGCTGCCTCAGAAACCCGTGACCGCGATGCTCCTCGCGCCCGTTCCCGCTCCCGTAGCCCAGCCCGCAGCAACAATGGTTACAAGAGCCCCCCTTACCGTCGCAAGTCGCCACCCCCAAAACGACCATCGCATGCACCCATTGTACGTTGCGTTCTCTCCACTTACTTTTTCGACCTCATTCGGCAAAGCAGGCGCCCAACCCATCCGCGGTGTTGGGTGTGTTTGGCTTAAGCATCAGGACCCAAGAACGGGATTTGGATGAAGAGTTCAGTCGATTTGGAAGAGTTGAAAAAGTGACCATTGTCTACGACCAGAGGGTATGTCTCCACACCATACCCATGAAGCGACCAACCCTCAACCCACGTTACTCAGTCCGACCGTTCTCGTGGCTTCGGCTTCATCAAAATGTCGACCACAGAAGAGGCAACACGTTGCATCCAGGAACTCAATGGCATCGTTAGTCACATGTATTACCATCTTTCCGTTCCAGCTGACCCAGATACAGGAACTCAATGGACGCCGCATCCGAGTGGATTATTCAGTCACCGACCGTCCTCATGCACCCACCCCAGGAGAATATATGGGACATCGTCGTTCTCACAGGGACACATATTCAAGCCGTGAATATCGTGACACGTACCGCGACTCACATCGTGACCGGGACCGTGAACACCGTCGTCATGATCGTGACAAGGACCGAGACCCCTATGGTCGTGATTACCGTGACTGGCGTGACCGTCGTAGTCCGCCTGCTCGCAGTGGACGTTACTCACCTGATTACAGGAGGCGTAAGAGTTATTCAAGAAGCCCGCCGAGAGGTAGTAGCCCTCGCAGGGATTACGATGGCCCTTCCAATGGCGCCTCTAATTCTTCCAACCATGCTGAAAATGGCGGTCGTTGGTGAATAACAATCTGCGCCATGAATATGTCATGTTTCTGTCTTTGTCTATCTGTTTCTCGCAAAGGGTCGGGCACGTACAAATGAAGGATTCATGGCGGACACCTCCAACAGACTTCAAGTTTGTCAAAGTTTCTCGTTACTTCCTGTCTTGAAGAAGCCAGCACCTGGTTCGGTATATCAGAAAAAAATCAAGTCTCAAGTTTTCTTTCGTGCTCGACTTTTCTTGCTTGTATTCCCCTCATCATGCCTTTCGTATCGCTCTACTACTTTGTGTTACACTATCAAGTATTGGTGAAGACGCGCATGGTCAAGTTTACGATGTGTCGGTAATACATGCATGAAGACTTGTCAAGGTTTCAAATGGAAGGACGTCTACGGCATAGATTTCCTTCGTGAAGGATAATGCTGTAACACCGCTGCTGGCGGCTCGCGATGGCTTGTGGCCCTACCTCGCAATGTCACCCGTCTGAATTAAGATAACCAAGAACAAGAAACTCGAGGCCGCAGCGCAATGCTCTTGGGCAGTCGATTACCTGTCACCCCTTGGTGTTCTCGATGCCGGACTGCGGATACCTGGTCGGCCGTCCGCTGTATGTGGCCGGACTGGATACCCATTCTATGTAATAACATGTCTGTATTCTAATTGCATGAACAATCGTATCCGAACGAGTACGTTCAATGGCAGTCCACGATACTTGGCAAGTCTCACTTGTGCAAATCAAAGTACACCCTTTTGTTTCGTAAACATCTACTACAGCAAATACTCAAGTTGAAGTGGAATCCTTGCCCATATGTCCCAAAGCTCTATCAACAACTAGGTACAGTTCTGTTCGCTAGATGCAGTCCATGCACAGAAAAAAAAAAAAAGTTCGTCGCGTCATGTGCTACTCACGATACAATATGCAAGTGGTCCAGGGTGTGGATAAGGGAGAGACTCGCGTGAACCGAGATCAAATAGAAGTATATCTGTGTCCGTAGCACCTTGGATCGTCCAATACTTCTGGAGCAGGAAAAGAAAGAAAAGACGTCGAGCATGATGATCACGAGAGATGCTGTTGTCAACCGACGCGTCCAGCATCGCGGTAAAAAAAAAAAAAAAAAAAAAATAGGTGACGTGCCACGATCGATCACCATCGACAAAAGGACAATGGTCACCCGACCTGGTATCCACTATGCGGCCACTCGAGATACGATCGTCCCGCCATACTCGAGGCCTCCCCCAGGAAGGAAAACGTCCGGCGTGCTCTCAAACGAGACGGCCTTGCCTGACAACTCCTCGACGCCATCTGCCACCACCGACGCCGCGCGCTTCTTCCCCTTGTCCTTGCGCCCCGCATTCGCAAAATCGGCGGGCGCGATCACGGGCTTCACCCCCACGGATGACGCCATCCGCATCACAGCACACAATGTGTCATGCACGTCGCTCCCTTCCCAGTCAACGTCGGACACGACGTTTACCCAGGAGTAGTTGACTGCCCGGGGCTTCGCCTTCGCCTTCTTATCTTTGCCGTGTCCGTTCGTCACGGCTTCATGGTAACCACTGTCCTCGAACGGGTGCTGGTCCTTGGCACCTCCGATGCGCAGGGCCCGCACACCGGCGCGGAAGTGATCACCAGCTGTCGATACGACGCGGTCCGGTGTGTCGCCCACGAGAGTCGTAAACTGCGCGTCGATATCTTGACGTGATGGATCGCGAACAGGTCGGCTGAGGAGTAATCTGCCTGCATTCCATATTTCGCGACCACCGATAGTATCCAGAATTGCATCAAACCGTACACGAGATCGGGTCAAGTACGACATGAGAGACATAATCGAGCCCTGTTCGCAGTCGTACGGTGTGAGTGGTAGTGGAGTGAAAGAGTAAGGGGTCGTGAATGCATTCTGATGGGATGATGACGAAGGGGGGGACGAAAGCTGGCCTGACGAGAGCCCATGCGAGTAAGGTGAAGACAATGGGGTAGACGTGGTCGACCTAGAGAATGGAGAGGGTGAAATACTCGGAGAAGAAGAGGGCGAACGGGGAAACTGGATGGAAGGCGACGACCAGGACGACATGGTTTCCAACGCCGTGTTTGAGGCATCAAACAGCGCAGAAAGGGGCATGAACGTTACTGGGACGAAGAGCACTTCGTCTACTCCCCATTCACGTAGTCGGTCTTCAATGCCGCGTAGTATGTTCCTTTGATTATCGAGCTCCCTCTCTTCTTCCTCGTCTTTCAGTTCGTCTGGTAGTTCCGACCGAGCACCCGGTAACATAAACGGCACAGGCACGTGGGCCCATACAGACCATCCCTCGCGAACGAGCATTTGCGCGGCAAGTGCACCTGCTCCATCGTGTGCCCGAAGTATGAGAGCACGGGGTCTCGAGTCCCAAGGCTGAACCTGCGTGGCGAATTCTTCCTGACCTCCGCCTGCGATAAAGTCATGCTTGTCACTACGAGGGGGAAGGATAGGGTGCAGTTCGTTGTGAGAATTACCGTACGGCAGCTGCGACTTCCCCATACTCTGTGTAATCTGATGGAACGTGCGAACAGCACGGTACGCAGGAACTCCGCAGAGCGGCAGGAGAGCAAGTTCATCGACCGTCAGGCAATCGTCGTCAACGGGAGGTGGTGAAGAGCCGCGTCGCCTGGAAACATCACCGTCCGCTTCGTTCGCTGTCTCCGTGGGGTGAACGGAAGTAAACGAGTATTTCAAATGCATAAAAGGGTTCGGAACGCGATGAACACGATGCCGATCGGCGAGTATGAACTCGGCCAATGCACCACACTAGATGTAGTGTGTCAATACATAAGCCGAGGCAAGGTGCAATGGCTTACCTTGTGGACAGACATCAATCCCACATAGATACTCCACTCACCCTGGAGTTCAGGAACTCCAACTCCATAGGCCGGGATCTCCTACTCCAGAGTTTAGGAG
>JBBPRX010000009.1:0-47021 GCA_038093195.1 Boletus fagicola
GTGGTCGCTGGCGGTGTATGGCGAGTGTCTGGCTGGGGTTGGGCGCGAGTGTCCCTGCGAGGCTGGCACGCACCTGGCCGTGCTTGAGATACACGCCGGGCCCGACGGTGGGGAGCGGACCCACGCGCACGGGCACCGGCTGGCCTGGTACGAGGAACGTCATAAATAAAATAATAAAATAAAATAAAACAATAAATTCTTCTCGGACGGAGACGGAATTTGCGGCTATTTGTTTTCACACTGAAAAACCCAACGGAGAGTTATTGCCATTCCCCCTTCCCTCCTCAACGTCGTGCACGATGCCCACCTCCCTCGCTCGCTTCGCCGCACGTCGTAAGTACCCCATCCCACCCCATCCTCACTCCTCACCTTCTCTCCGACAGGCCTACACACCTCCGCACGGAGACATGCTCTCTCCAGGTTCGCAATGCCCGCCATGAGCCCTACCATGACGGAGGGCGGCATTGCGTCCTGGAAAAAGAGCGAGGGCGAGTCCTTCTCCGTCGGCGACGTCCTTCTCGAAATCGTACGCGCCAGCTCTCCCCTTCCGCACGCGTCCTTTCTCACACCCTTCACAGGAGACCGACAAGGCCTCCATTGACGTCGAAGCTCAGGATGACGGTATTCTCGCCAAAATCATCGTACGCAATCCCCCTCTTCCCCCGTCTCCGTTATTCAGCTCCTCTCCAGACCCCATCCGGCTCCAAGAACATCGCCGTCGGTACACCAATAGCCATCTTGGCAGAGGAGGGTGACGATATCTCAGCTGCAGCTCAAATGGCCTCCGAGGCTGCCCCGTCTACCCCCGCGTCAGCGCCACAGCAGCAACCCTCCGAACCTGCACCACCCGCCCAATCGCCCCCACCCTCTGCTTCAGCGCCCCAGCCCCAGGAGACCAAGCCCGAGGTTCCAAAGGGCGACCGAATATTTGCCTCTCCCATTGCCAAGAAAATCGCGCTCGAGAAGGGCATCCCACTGGCAAAGATCAAGGGTACTGGCCCCGATGGCCGCATCATCCGTGACGACGTTGAACGGTACCAGCCCCCCGCGCTATCCGCCTCACCCGCTCTGTCCTCCGACGCTACCCCAGCTTCATCAGATTACATAGACATACCGGTCTCGAATATACGCAAGGTCATTGGCACGCGTCTCACGCAATCCAAGCAAGAACTCCCTCATTATTACTTGACGGTCGAGGTCAACATGGACAAGGTGCTAAAACTTCGCGAAGTGTTCAACAAGACATTGGGCGACAAGGACAAGGCCGCTAAACTCAGCGTGAACGACTTCATTCTCAAAGCTGTTGCTTGTGCACTCAAGGATGTTCCCGAGGCCAACTCTGCATGGTTGGGTGACGTCATCAGGCAGTATGTGTCGAGATCTCGTATCTCGCTTGTCATCCACCTTAACTTTTCCTAGATACAAGAATGCTGATATATCGGTCGCTGTTGCAACCCCTACCGGTTTAATCACCCCTATCGTCAAGGATGTTGGTTCCAAGGGTTTGGCAACAATCTCTGCCGAAGCGAAGACGCTCGCGAAGAAGGCCCGTGATGGTAAGCTCGCGCCCCAGGAGTATCAGGTCAGTCTTGTTTCTCTTCTTGTTTAATTGCCGTTTCATCCACCTTTCAGGGCGGGACTTTCACTGTTTCCAATCTTGGCATGTTCGAGATTGACCACTTCACCGCTATCATCAACCCTCCTCAATCTTGCATTCTCGCCGTCGGTACCACCAAACCCGCACTGGTACCTGCACCCGAGGAAGAGCGTGGCTTTAAGATGGTTAACGTGATGAAAGTCACTCTCAGTTCCGACCACCGGACTGTTGATGGCGCAGTAGGAGCACGATGGTTGTCTGCGTTCAAGAGCTATCTTGAAAACCCCTTGACTTTTATGCTCTAAAAGCATGTCTAATGCTCTCGTTTGTGTCCATCCACTGAACCAGCGGTGGATGTCTTTGAGAGTATGATTTTCATTGTCGGTTCGCCCCTTTACCATAGATCACTCATTAGGATGCATGCTCTCTGGCTCTGGCCTACGCAATTATATTATGGTAGACTTGACGTTACAATGACTTGCACACCAAATTCTTCGTTGTCATTGTGACGCTGTCATCCCTGGAATGGTGGAGATGAAGATGCATGCTGGAGGATGGAACTGTCTCGAGAACAAGAACTTGAAACTGAGAGGGCACGGCGAGTTCAATCGAGGGCCCTGAATGAAAAGGAATGATTGTCCTTTTACCCCAAGAGTGATGTAGCGCTTAAAGGGCGCAGTACATCTACTGTGGATCGAGAATTCATTTTGGGATTGGGGTCTTTGACTCCTTGCTATTCCTAGTTCGGACGTCACCTCGCAGATAACAACCATCTCCACTGCCGTCGATTTCGAAAGATCGTTCAACATCATGCGATTTAGATCTAAACCACTCAAAAATCCTCGTTGAGACCATTATGTCAGATCTATTCTACCATGTCCTGACTTACAGCAGACAGACCGTATCTGGCGCTCGGCCTCGAGGGCTCCGCCAACAAGCTCGGCGCAGGGATCATCAAGCACAGGGTGGATGGTTCCACGAAAGTGCTAGCTAATATACGACATACATACATAACACCGCCAGGGGAAGGATTCCTTCCTCGAGACACAGCTCAGCACCATCGAGAGTGGGCCCTCAATGTCATCAAGAGTGCAATCGAGAAGGCCAATATTAAGATGGAAAACTTGGATTGCATATGTTATACCAAGGGTATGCCCCTCCGTATCCCTGCATGCAGTCACCCTGTTCACTTTGGCGTAATTTCAAGGTCCTGGCATGGGCGCCCCTCTACAATCCGTCGCACTGGTTGCTCGAACACTCTCCCTCCTGTTCAACAAACCTCTCGTAGCAGTCAATCACTGTGTCGGACGTGAGCCCTCGAGCCCTCTGCCAGAGCACGCGTTTAAATATTCATGCAGACATTGAGATGGGTCGTGCCATCACCCGAGCTCAGGATCCCGTCATACTTTATGTCTCGGGCGGCAATACCCAGGTGATAGCATACTCTCAGCAACGCTATAGGATCTTCGGCGAAACACTGGATATCGCTGTGGGCAACTGCCTAGACCGGTTCGCGAGAATCCTCAATCTAAGTAACGAACCAAGCCCGGGCTACAATATCGAGCAGGAAGCGAAGAAGTATGTTCTTATTAATATTGATTCTATTCCTTGGCCTTATATGCTTAGGGGAAAGCGACTCGTACCTCTTCCATACACGACCAAGGGCATGGATATTAGTCTTTCAGGCATTTTGACTTCGATTGAAGCGTACACAGTGGACAAGCGTTTCCGTCCATCTGGGACGCTTGACGAACCAGAGGAAGATATTTACACGCCTGCTGATCTATGCTTCTCTCTCCAAGAAACTGTGTTTGCAATGCTGGTAGAAATCACCGAGCGAGCTATGGCTCACGCTGGAAGCGGGGAAGTCCTTATTGTGGGCGGGGTGGGATGTGAGTTTGTTGCACGATCCCTCTTCGGAACGTCATATTCACGGATTTCAAAGGCAATCAACGACTGCAACAGATGATGCGAATCATGGGAAAGGAGCGCGATGCTCGAGTCTTCGCGACCGACGAGCGGTATGACTCGAGTCGATTTTTTTGATGCTTTATAATTCTCGCTCTAGTTTCTGCATCGACAACGGTATCATGATCGCTCAGGCCGGTCTTTTGAGCTATCGGATGGGGAATCAGACTCTTCTTTCGGAAAGCACTTGCACACAAAGGTACTCGTCCGTTCTCGTTTTGCGAACATCACTAATTGGTGACCGGTAAGATTTCGAACTGATGAAGTAGTTGTCTCGTGGAGGTTATGATGCAGGAGGGTTTGCAGGAAATTTCTACGTGTTATAACATGTGGGATATCGCTTGGTGGCTCGTTTACTAGTTGCACGAAATAACTGAAGACGCACATATGTACAAGTACTGGCATGTAGATAAGTATTGGAATTATACTTGCGCCACGTTAGCCACGACTACCTTCCAGTCCTCCCCATCGTTCTCCTCCATCTCAACACCCAATAACTCCAGCCTATCCCACCACCACTGATGTGATTTATCATATTCCCCTCCTCCTTCTTCTGGCACTCTAACATGCCAAGGCTTGTCCGCCAAGATATAATGAAGGCACCTGATTTCCTCATCCCGCCAGAGTGGTTTATGAATTAGCATCAACGTCTTGAGCGCATTGTAGCACCAGGGCAATGGCTTCCATTTCCCTTTGAAAAAGTCGGACAGAAGATCCTGATCAGGGAATGACCAGGTTGGAACGAGCGGGGACGTATGGAGATGGCTATAAACTGCCTGAGCGAGCTCAGCGGAGGGATTTAGTACAACAAGCCCGGAATTAAGCTGAGAGTGGGGTCGTGGGCTGTTGTTGGTTATCTGCGTCGGGGCCGTTAGACCGGTAGGATGGGACAAGGGTGTGTAAGCACAATTCTCTGGCACCCTGCCTTTGGGTTGAGTGAGTTGGCCAGATATTTGGAAAGGGCTACTTACCAATCGGCAGGGTAATGTTTCAGCTTTCGAGGGTTGCAGGCGCAGACATGCGCGGCCGCGATTTCGTCCCCTCCGAGCGAGAGATGCATCAACTCGTCCATCTTCCGCATGACAATCATGTCAGCATCTAAGAGGACGATGCGCTATCAGAAAAGGGTTTGGGTCATACAGAAACGGTATAGCAATGTATTCTGCTTACATCGTAAACTGTCAACTCAAAGGCCCTGGGCTCATCATTCAGAAATTTGAAGACACTACTACGTATCCGACAAGCCTCACCTCAACTTTGTCCAGGTGTCCGCGAACCTAGTATCGTGAGCTACTAGAGTATGCTGACCTGCGGGGGGCTGAAGAGACTGGATGTCAATCACCGCAATATGTCTTCTTGCAAGGATATCACGAGCATCCGGCGGTAAGGCAGGAGTGGCCATTACGACCAATGGATACTCGGAACCCACAGACCGAAGGGTGTGGTCTAGTACCAGCACACCTGGAAGGTAGCTGGTTTTCGTTAACAAGGTCGCATAAGCTGCCTTGATACCCATATCCACGCAGGCTAACTGTTATGCAGCGGCACAGAGTGATAGGGTGAAGCTCGCGAAGTCGCCAATCCGGCTAAAACAGTATCACGATGGCGGTATATCTCGGCCATCGCCTGGTGACCACTGTCTCCTTGGCAAAATGCCCGAAATGAGACTCGTAAGTAAATAATAAAGGTGGACGCAACGAAAGCGGCACGAAAACCGCAGCAAGGTCGTGCGTGGTACGTTACAGACCACTCAAGCTCCGCGACGCACTATTTACCTGGGAAGTTGTCAGCAACAATGTCATCGATCCCCACACAATCCGTGTTTGCACACAAGTCTTTGCAAGGCCATGCGCCATTCTGGAGGGTTACTGGATATCGTCCGGTGTCTCGAGGAACGAAGCACAAAGTAGATAGTGCCGAGGATAAATCTACATCGGACGCTGTTGAGAGGTAGATGCCTCGTCCACAACAAGCTTTCTCGCCCGCTTCTCCGTCGCTTTACCCTTCAAAACATTCTCGATGAAATACTCTCCAGCCTGTATCAGGTCAGATATGAATCAACATCGATGATCACCGATTGACCTACCTTATAGCTGCTTCGAACCAGAGGGCCACTAGCCACGTACAGAAAGCCCATGTCGTCGGCGACCCGCTTCCACTGGTCAAACTCGGCGGGTTCGACATATCGATCAACTTTCATGTGGCGTTTCGTTGGGCGCATATACTGACCAAAGGTCACAACATCGACATCAACCTTCCGTAGTTCTGGTGAGACGGACATCGTTACGGGATATCGCGCTGTAGACAGGGAAGTCTGACCTTGGAGTGCCTGCATGACTTGGTCCTCATTCTCTCCGACACCAAGCATGATGCTGGTTTTCGTTATTCGCACTCCTTCCTTCTTGGCGTGTTGCAATACCTTCAAACTCTGTCGGAACGTTGCCCTACGATCTCTCACGTATGGTGTGAGCGCTTCGACAGTCTCGATATTGTGTGCATAAACATCCAAGCCTGACTTGGCAACAACGGAGACGTGGTCTAGCGAGCCGGCAAAGTCACCGGTCAAGGCTTCGACGAGGATATTAGGGGCCCTGGAACAATTTCATTAATTATAGATTCAGACAAGGGGGAAGGGACAAAAGAACTTGCTTCTGCTTGATTTTTCTAATGGTTTCTGCAAAGTGATGAGCACCCCCATCTACAAGGTCTAGGATGAATGTGAACGAGACGCTTCCGCCGATTGTGTTCAACAACACACCATCTCTATCCACACTTGTCAACACGATATACCCAAGCCCCCATCTGGCGATAGCTTCCGCTGTATTTTCTGGCTCGTGGGGGTCTAGTGGAGGTGGTGTTCGGGAGGTCTTTACAGAACAAAACCGACAGCCACGGGTGCACGTGTCGCCCATTAACTGATACTCGGGTCAGCGAGCAAGCGCAGAGGGGCTGTGTGATTCCTTACCATGATTGTTGCAGTGGCAGCCCGCCGGCCTTCCTCCTCCGACACACCTTCTTTACCTCCCCAACAATCTCCGATGTTTGGACAACGAGCCTCCTCACACACAGTGTGAAGATTAAGGCCTCTCAAATCTTTCTTGATTTTATGGAAAGACTCTCCGGATGGTATTTTGGTCTTCAGGAAATCTGGAAGACGAGGACTAAGAAAACATGAGGTTATAGGGCGTCAACATGGTTCATGGTATGCTTGCCCCTTGGTATTTCCCAGCACCACTCTCTGTACAGGCTCGCCCGATACGAAGTCGTCCAGAGAAGGTCCATCGTCCAGTAGATGACTGAAACTGGATTTTGCTTTGGGAGATGTGACAGACGAGGGTGTTGCTAAGCACCGAACTTGGGTCCAAGAGGCTACAGAACGGCGAAAGCAGGGTTTGAGAGCCTGGGTCGCCATTTCTAACGGAATGAACGACGCGGGGTTAGGTTAATATACATACATCTTAGTAATCGTGTCATATCCAAACAAAGCTTTAAGCTCCCTCGGTCAAGCCCTTGGTACTGGTTCTACATGAATGCCCTCTCTCGAAGGGAGGAGGAGACCCTCCTAAAGACCACAAAAGCACGCGCATTGAAAGAGTGTGATCCAATAGTTAAAGGTACTTCTACCACCGAGTCTGGCTTCTTTTTCTTGACGCTCCCCAGAATTTGCACAGTGTGCCCAAGGGCGGACGCTCTCGGTTGCTTGGGCTTGCAGAGACAAGTACAAGTCGTTGCAAGAGTGCATGCTTCAGTAGTATGTTTCCCATAAGTGTCACATCATTTCACAAGAAAATGACCTGTTTTAATTTACTGTAGTACCGGCCAAGAGGCCATGGAAATAGTACGCAAGGAATACCTCCGTCTACGAGATCGGAATGTAGCGTAAAGACCAGCCCTTCCGGGCAGCCTTGGTCCAGCTTACAGACCATAGAGGTACTCTGACATGCAAGAGAGTCATTATGCATGATGCTCAAGGATCCAGGACGGGCCAACATATTACATCGAGTACGCGAAACAGCAATCGTAAATCCGTGTGTACCCGAACAGGTGTTTCAATACTTGCGACGATCCTCACTTGGGGCCATTCACTGCCACCCATTGAGCATACATTCCCATGACAGAGGAGATGGATCTGGGAAGGGTCACTAAAATGACGGAGAGGATGATGCACCATTACTCACCCTGCCAGGCCCACGATGCCATCATTGACGTTCACGAGGCCGAGGTTGGATGCTGGTATCCAGACGTCCAAGACGTCAATGGTGAACTGGTAGCGCGCGTCCGAACGCATTCTGCGCTGTGATCAGTCCCAGAGAACAGAATGGAGCATATCTACATACTTTTCGAGGGCAAGCTGTTTCGCCTCGCGCTGTGCCACATCCCCGAGATCTTTCTCACCCCAGGATTCTGAAGCACGCAGCTTCTTGGCCTCCTGGGCAAGGCGGCCGGCCTACAACTCATTGTTAAGCGGAAATCTGTCACGTACCGAAGACATTACCGACCTTGAGCAGACCATGCGTAATGCTCAGTAAAATTCCAGACAGCCAGAACCGGTTTGAGATGGAAGCGACTCTCTGAGTGGTGGAGGGCTTGAGGTTGATGACTTTTACTGCATTTGCCTGCAAGACGGAGAGCGCATGTCGAGACTCGTCTATCAGTACATGGAAAGAAACTCACCCAAACGATTGCATCATAGGTGAGGTAACCAAAGTATGCAAGCTGCCGACCGATGGTGGCAAGCTGTTCGCCTAGTTCAGTGGGAGATTGGGCTGCGCGGAGGGCCGCCTGAAGGTGCTCGACAGGCTTTCCGAGACGCATCACTGAGGAACAATTAGGCTCGCGAGGGGGAAGTATGGAGGGTGTAAGAGCGCACTCACGCTTTCGACCGAGAGCGAGATGGTTCTTGAGAGCATTCCAGCGAGTTGCCTCTGCCTTGTTGCCGCGAGAGAGGAAGAACCAAGCGAGGAAACGGGAGAGGTACTGTATGGTGCGATAGAGCTAGAGAGGGAATAAGTTGCAAGCAGAGAACGGCGATGGTTAGGCATACCTTGTCTCTGCCCAGATTGGTTCCGCCGTACTTGAGGGACTGGGAAACATATGGGTGGAGGACGAGCTGGGATGCGATGGACGACATCGTGTAGCACAGTGCGGCGATGAGAGGGATGCTATTTGGGACTGAGACGAGGAGGACAAGGGCATATGAGGGGAGACAGATACCTCGCAAGAATCACGTGGATATATCGCATCCGCTCCGGCGCCGGTGTCGCTGCTCGTTTCAGTGTCGGTGTTGAGCGAGCACGGACCTGCTGGCCAAGCGCGACCTAGTCTGGTAACCGGACCGCTGTCGACTAAGCTCGGCCGCCGATTGAGCCAACGAGGAAACGCCAACACCGTGAGCTCAGTATTCAATCCTCGGCACCTTCCGGAATGACACGGAATCCTTTACGCGTGCCAGTTCCTCGCTTTCTCGTACCATACCCTCACGGACTAGACGGCGGGGGGTTTCGGAACACAAACGCAGGATTTATTCTCCCTCTCCGAGTCCGCCATGTTCCCCGTCGTCCGACGCGTCCCTGCTGCTACGGTCTGTACCCCGTCCACGTGATTCTCCTCCGGCTCATATCCCTCTACTCCCAGCTCAGGCTCTTCTCCACCTCCGCCCGCCTCATGGTATTTCTCTCTTCCTTCCCCCCTCGTGCGCTCATCATCCCATTCCCAGTCCTACAGACAAGAACGCGACACTTTCGGCGACGTCCAAGTCCCTGCAGACCGTTACTGGGGCGCCCAGACACAGCGGTATGTGCCCTTCATATCCTCCCTCCTCTCCCACTCATCCAATCCACAGCTCACTCCAAAACTTCGATATCGGCGGCCCCACGGAGAGACTCCCGCCCCCGCTGATCAAAGCCTTCGGTGTGCTCAAGAAAGCGGCCTCCGTTGTCAACGTCAGCTATGGCATGGATCCCAAAATCGGTGACGCCATACAGAAAGCGGCAGACGATGCACGTCATCTCACTCCTCCGCCCTCTCTCTCTTACCTTCTCTCTTAGGTCATTTCTGGCGAGCTCATCGACCACTTCCCCCTCGTCGTCTTCCAGACCGGAAGCGGTACTCAAAGTAACATGAACGTAAATGAGGTTAGCTAGACACTTTCATTTACTCCGAATCTCCCTATCAATTGCCGCCAAAAGGTCATTTCCAATCGTGCGATCGAGTTGCTCGGCGGCGTCTTGGGTTCCAAGAATCCAGTCCACCCCAATGACCATGTCAACATGAGTCAGAGCAGCAATGACACGCAAGTTCCTTTCCCATTCCTGTTCCTTGCTCCCACTCACTGAGTAGCTGTAGGTTCCCAACAGCCATGCATGTCGCAGCTGTGATAGAAATCCACCACTCTTTACTCCCCGCACTCACAGAACTTCGAGATGCTCTCCAAGCCAAGGCCAATGCGTTTAAGGATATCATAAAAATTGGACGAACACACCTACAGGTACGCATGCTTTGCCATCGAATCGAGCCAAGACTCGACTTCTCGTCCTCACAGGATGCAACTCCCTTGACTCTTGGTCAAGAATTCAGCGGCTACGTTCAACAAATCGAGAACGGAATCGAGCGCGTCAAGGCAGTTGTTCCCCGTCTGAGCCTTCTTGCGCAAGGTGGGACCGCAGTAGGGACCGTGAGTCCGGCTCCCTTGTTGCAGTCTGTTCTATCGTTCGACGCGTCCGACAGGGCTTGAACACCAAGAAAGGTTTTGACGTCAAAGTTGCCGCTGAGATTTCAAAGATCACCGGTCTGGAATTCAAGACTGCACCGAACAAGGTAGGTAAACTGGTTGATTATGGGAGCAATGGTTGACATCGCGGCAGTTCGAGGCCCTTGCCTGTCATGATGCTCTTGTCGAGGCTCACGGTGCTCTCAACGTCATTGCTTGCTCCCTGATGAAGATTGCCAACGATATCCGCTTCCTTGGCTCTGGTCCTCGCTGCGGGTTCGGCGAGTTGTATCTCCCTGAAAACGAGCCGGGTAGCAGCATCATGCCCGGCAAAGTCAACCCCACGCAGTGCGAAGCGGTCACGATGGTCGCCGCCCAAGTTATGGGTAACCAGACTGCTGTGAGCGTGGCAGGCGCCAGCGGCCAATTCGAGGTACTCCGTCTCTGTATCGATCCGGTAGATTTCAATTCTGACCTGTGTCATCTAGTTGAACGTCTTCAAGCCTGTCATGATCAAGAATGTGCTTCAGAGCATACGTCTCCTCTCTGATGGTGCGTCATGGACCTGACCTCTGGTGAACTCAACCCCCATGACGTGTGTCTAGCGTCGCGTTCGTTCACCAACAATTGTGTGGTCGGAATTCAGGCAAACGAAAAGCGCATCAACCATTTGTTGAATGAGAGTCTGATGTTGGCCACTATCCTCAACAGCCACCTCGGCTACGACAGCGAGTGTTCCATCTATGTAGTGCCGCTTCTGTTTTTGCTGACCGGCAAGTTCCAGACGTCGCGAAGTGCGCCAAGAAAGCACACAAAGAGGGAACGACATTGAAGGCGGCGACGGTGGCACTTGGACATTTGACGCCAGATGAATTTGACGAGAAAGTGCGGCCGGAGCTGATGCTCTATCCCGACGAACCTTAGAGAACGACTGTGTAGTACTGGGATGGAATAGGATGCTGTTGGTAGACGTTGTGCTCAGTGTGGGCCCGGCTCGTCCGCCAAGAATCGCAGAGGAGGAACGGGGTTGACCGAGTTTCCGAATTTGGCAGTGTACCGATGCGAGCTAAATCCAACAAAACGAAATACCTGCGCATTTCCCGCCATCGCCCTCCCTTGTGCTCTCGACAGCCACCACAGCAACGAGCTCGCCGTCTCCAACAGCGCTCTCCCCCTTTCCATCCCCCAAATTCGTCCCCGACGACGTCCCCCGTCACGTCCCGACCACGCAGCGCGACGCTTGCTGGTATAACCCGCTAGCTGCTCTTCCCTTCTCGTTTTTGCACTCCCCGGTTTTTCTTTTTCTTCTCTTCTCTCTCATCCCTTTTCTGCGCCATGTCTCTCAGCCGAATTCTCAACGACCCTCCCCCTCCTCCCCGTGCCGCCCTCTCCGGTCCCTCGCGCGCCTCCGCCATCGACACACCATTGCCCGACACGTCTCCCGTCTCTAATCATGTCCCCATCTCTCCTGTCCATCCCCGGCAACACCACCGGAGCCAGAGTCCGCTCGAAGACCATCCACCTCCCCCTCGCGGCTATGCATACCAACCTGTCTCTTATCAGGGCGCAGGCGGATGGGACCCTTATTCAGGCAACTATGTCCAGGGCGACATCTTTCCGCTGGGTCCCGGTGGAAACTATTACCCTCAGCGTGAGGTTGCTGCAACTCCTTCCGGTCCCCCCGAGCCGCTCGAAGGTTCTGTCGGCGCTTATTACAAGGAAGGTGAAAACGAACATGCTTCCAAGAAACGGAGGAAGGCAGCAGATGACGACCCGGATTACCAACCTCCTGGTTCGAGACGCGTACGTCCTCTCTTTGATTGCACATTGATACCAGTGTAAACACGATCACTCTCACCCGGCTAGCCTGGACTCCGAAGAAACCCCCCTCGCTCCAAGGCTGCTCGTCAGGAGGATTCTCCTTCAGATAGCCTTGACGTATTCCCCGCTGTTACTGAGCATCACCAGACTGACGACGACCGTCGCATTATATCGTCAGACCTGTCAGATTGCGAGGAGGTGTGGATTGGGGAGCTTAGTGATTATATCATGGAGACGCACAAACGCCAGCGCCAGGTTGAGTCGTGGTTTGAGGCCAGCATCCTGGTGAGTACCATATAACGTCTTGCAAACCGCATTTCTCACAATTTGTTCAGGAGCGCAATTCCACCACGGCGGTCACGCTGTCGAGACATTACGTGTCACGGATTGCACGGATTCCTCCCCCTCCTCCGTCGCCTCCACCAATGCTCCCCGTTTCTGTTGACGAGGATCTCCTGTCTACCCTCCATCCCTCACCTCCACCGGATTCCACCCTTTTTGATTATGCGGGCGATTCAAACGATTATGATCGCGCCTCACTGTGTAGGACGTTCAACGTTGGTGCGGAGGCGGCGGCCCGAGAGTTGGAGGAATCACTTCTTGGGTCACGACCGAGGACTAAACGAAAGGATCCACCCAAGCGTCCAGCGAACGGTGCGGTGTCAGACGCGAGCAGCGACCTTGATATCCCGGCCGCCGTCGTCAGAAAAGACAAACCAGCGAACAAGAAGAGGAGAGTAGACCATGACGCATCAGCAATTGCGGACGAGTTTGAGAGAACGGTGAACGAGGTGTCAATGTCTTCTTCCAGGGCTATAAAATCGAAAGGCAAAGGAAAGGTGTCTCAACTTAGGGAACAGAGCCTTGAAAGTACTGCAACATCATCGCTTACTCCAAGAAGTCGCAAGAAGTCTGCGGCGAAGAAGAAGTATGATGGGCTCCACCCAGATGGCGGCGGACAGTCCGGCCTGGGTTCAGCCGCCGGTTCGGTTGCAGGTGATGTCACACCATCTGCATCCCGGCCGGCATCGCCAGCTCTGACGGTCACCTCAACCGTCGTATATGAGCTCGATGAGGTGGTGCCACCTCTCAAACGAGCGAAAAAAGTTGACGACAGTGCAATGGCCAAGCGTCTCAGATCCTTAGAGGAGGCGCAGAGGAAAGTCTGGACGAACATCGCAAGAAGGGACATTGCCAAGGTATATAGCTAGTGCCCTATATGAGTGACAGCTCTAATGTGGTAGCAGGTGTACAAGTACGCCGCCATGGGTTACCAAGCCAGACAGAGTCAGGTCAAGCGACTCGCGATGTTGTCCTCCATGCAAGCTCGCCGACCGTTCACACGCACCGCAAAAGCCAACAAAGACGTGCAAGCGAAAGCGAAGCGTCTAATGCGTGAAATGCTCGTTTTCTGGAGAAAGAACGAACGGGAAGAGAGAGACGTACGGAAACGAGAGCAAAAGGAGGCTATTGACCGAGCGAAGATCGAGGAAGAGAGGCGCGAGGCAGCACGTCAGGCACGGAAACTTGAATTTTTGATCAGCCAGACCGAGCTTTATAGCCATTTCGTGGGCAACAAGCTGAAGAGTACGTTGCCGCGGTCGTTCGAGGATGATTCAAATGCTCATCCTCTCGCAACCTTAGCTGCCGAAATCCAGGGGGATGCCCTAGAAACGTCACTAACTCCTGCCGGTGCAGATCTAGCAGACGTTGATGCAAACTCACTGAGAGAAATCGACTTTGACGACGGTTAGCTGATGTGTTTCCATATGATACTTCATCAGATTGATTATTTTGTTTCAGAGGACCAAACTAATCTTCATCGCCACGCCTGTCACAATGCCCAAGAGGCAATTGCACTTGCCAAGGAACGCGCACAACAGTTTGATACCCAGGCTGCTCTTGAACGCAAAACAAATGAGGCACTCCAATTAGCGAAGGCTCAGGCGCACATTCGGGATGATGACGATGAGACAGGCCCAACCCCCCTTATGGACCGTAAGCAGTCGTCTGTTTCTACATGTATTGTTTACTTAATCCCGCGGTAGTTGACTCTAACGAGCTTAACTTCCAAAACCCAACTTCTCTGACTGGGCCATTGACCATCAAGCAGCCGATGATGCTCATGGCTCAGTTAAAAGAATACCAGTTGAAGGGTCTCAATTGGCTCGCGACATTGTATGAGCAAGGCATCAATGGCATCCTGGCAGATGAAATGGGTCTTGGAAAGGTAATGTTCCCTGTCCCTTTCAATGTCTAATGCTCAGGAACGAACTGCCATTCAGACGGTGCAATCGATTTCTCTGCTCGCCTATCTCGCCGAGGTACATGACATATGGGGTCCATTTCTTGTCGTTGCTCCTGCGTCTACTTTGCATAACTGGCAACAAGAAATCACTCGATTCGTTCCAAATCTTAAGGCACTACCCTATTGGGGGAATGTCAAGGATCGCGCAACTCTACGAAAGTTTTGGAGCAAAAAGGAAATCAGCTATAACAAAGATGCCCCATTTCATGTTCTTATCACGAGTTATCAGCTGGTGAATTGATGCAAGCAAATATCCTATATCGTATGCGCTGCTTATACATTTCCAGGTCACCCAAGACCAACAATACTTTCAAAGAGTCAAGTGGCAATACATGGTTCTGGACGAAGCCCAGAACATCAAGAATGCTTCGAGCGTTCGCTGGAAGACACTTCTAGGTTTCCAGTGTAGGAATCGATTACTCCTCACCGGCACTCCAATCCAAAATTCCATGCAAGGTCAGCTTTTTGCAATACCTTTACTCTCTTCCGCGCTAAACACAATAGTACAATGGTAGAACTCTGGGCACTCCTGCACTTCATCATGCCAAGCCTCTTCGACTCTCACGATGAATTCAATGAATGGTTCTCGAAAGACATTGAAAATGCCGCTGAAAACAAGGGCAGCAAGCTGAACGAATATCAACTACGGCGATTGCATATGATTCTGAAGCCATTCATGCTTCGTCGTATAAAACGACACGTGCAGAATGAATTGAGCGAGAAGGCATGTCTGCTTAATCGTATCGATTTGACGACACTGACATGACCGTTGGAAAGATTGAAATAGATATCTATGTAGATCTTAGCTCACGACAACGGGCATTGTACCGTGCGCTTCTTGCCAATGTGTCTGTTGCCGATCTTCTCGAAAAGGCGGCAAATATTGGTGATGCTGATTCAGCTCGCTCGTTGATGAACTTGGTCATGCAGTTCCGCAAGGTCTGTGATTTCAATCCTTTTCAGATACTATGGGCTTACAAAAAGGACAGGTTTGCAACCACCCTGAACTTTTTGAACGCGCGGATGTCATGGCACCTTTCTCGTTCGCCCACTTCGGCCGGTCAGGACCACTCAGTCGTGAAGGCGACCTGCTTTTCGTGCCCTACTCGACGCGAAACCCAATCGAGTATCAGGTCCCTGAATTGTTATACCTGGACGGCGGGCTTGTTGATATGCCGTCGGTAAACCCTGGACCTCGTTCACGCAGGCTTTGTGCACATAACCTTTTCAATATTTGGACCACGGACAGGATATATCAGTCAATGTACGGCGAAATTGAAGGTATTGTCCATATAATGCTCTCGGCGCATAGATTATGCTCACCACTATATTCAGAGTCCCCTGCCTTTGCATTTCTGCGTCTCTTGAACAGAGGTCCAGCAGAGGTTCACGGCCTTCAAGTATCACCCTTTATGCGCAATCGATTGGTGGAATTGCAACAAGAAAACAAGATTATCGAACAGTCCACCGCGTTGTGGTAAGCGTACTGATTTGAAGGGAAAACAAACTGATTTTTTGTACAGGGAGACTAGCCACAGTGCATCCGATATCAAAACCCCACCCCTCCCATTCTTGTCGTATCAGCTCTATAACCCCGATCTCAAAGGAATATCCGCCTTTGCCTGGCAAGAGTCATGTTTGTCTCGACCCGGTCTGAGGTGGTTCGTCCCCGCTGTGGTCGCACCCCCGATATCCATGACGTGCACAAATCGCTCATTCATTGAATACCAGAATCGAGTTCTGGAAGCACCCATGGAGTCAATAACCATGTATGGTCTCTCGCGCGAACTTCAAGAGTCTCCCGCCGCCTGTAGCCTTTATAATGACCTCGTTCCAATGATTCCAGCTGCAGGGCTGGTTTGCAGTTCTCCTCCCGACCAATTGCCACAATCTAGCATGCAGATTCCAGAGGCAAAACGACTCATCTACGACTCTGCCAAACTTGCACGTTTGGATACGCTGTTGCAGGAGCTAAAGGCGGGCGATCATCGAGTCTTGATCTACTTCCAGATGACTCGCATGATGGATTTGATGGAGGAGTATCTGATATATCGGCAATACAAGTATCTACGTCTGGATGGATCCTCGAAACTCGAAGACCGAAGGGATATGGTGATGGATTGGCAAACAAGGTTCGTGTTTCGTACGTCGTTTGTTCCGCAGGCTTAATTCTGTCTCTAGACCGGACATATTCGTGTTCTTGCTCAGTACTCGTGCTGGTGGGCTCGGTATCAACCTTACTGCTGCAGATACTGTGGTATTCTACGACCATGACTGGAACCCGTCCAATGATGCCCAGGCCATGGACCGTGCACACCGTCTGGGTCAGACCCGCCAAGTTACCGTCTACCGCCTCATTACCAAGGGCACGATCGACGAACGCATCATTCAGCTCGCACGTGTCAAGAAAGACGTGAATAGATTGCTTCCTTTAATTTAATGGCATTTCTGACTTTCCGTCAGGTCCAAGACATTGTTGTTGGGAACAAAAACTTCACCGATGTGGCGAAGCCCAGCGAGATTGTTCAATTGTTATTGAATGACGAACAGCTGGCCAACATTGACAACACGAATGGACCAGGACTCCCTTCCAAAAAACCTGGTAAGCGGCCCGGTGGGTCTGCAAGTACCAACAATGATGCCGTTCGAGACCTATGGAACGACGAGGGTGATGATTTCTTTGGGCACCTTGCCAACCAGGGAAATGTAACGGCGGACAAGGGAGAGGAAGACGGTACTGCGGCAGCACCGAGCCGGGGAAAGAAGCGCAAAGGTGGAAGCTCCTCTGGGGTTCCACGACCCCGCAAAACTGGAGGGAAAGCCGCCGGCAAGAGGAAGGCGGAAGGTGCCAACGACGTTGGGTCTGGGGTGGATGTTCAGGTTGAATGATCTGCGTCCGTCTCGATTGTTTGTTTTCTCATTCGTCCGTAGACTCATCTGTAGAGTAGAAGTTCATGCATTTTGTACCGCCTTGTATTGTACATGTCTTTAATATCTATCCTATTTGCTCCTGGACTTTGTGTTAAATACAATCATGAGTGTTGGACGTCGAAATCTACAATTGTCGAGGGCTTCAAGCCTAGACCGACTCAATCTCTGAGAACCCGCGCGGCACTGCATGTCGCATGTGGTATCCACGATCATGATCATGATCACTGTCTCCTGTCTACAGCCAGCATCCAGAGCGACTTCGACCAGCTGCAATTTCTTTAGGAGCTGGCAAGATCCTATTCGACCCATCTTTCGACCCATCTTTCCCAATGCCCAAGAAAAGGAAGACGCAGTTGAAGCCCGTTGCCCGTGGCTTCGCAACCACATCCATACCGAAGAAAGCCACACAGGCGGATGATATTGCACCACCAACTGATGAAGTACTCCTCTCTGATGGTTTGGTGACCGAAGTTGCCGAGGCTACGGCAGATCAAGAGGCTGCCCTTCCAGGCGTTCTACGAGACTCAGAGAAGTTGGCTGCTGAAAAGGATGAACAGCAATTTTTGCAGACCATGGTCGACAAGTACCAGGAGAAAACAGAGAAAGAAATATCGAGGACTATCAAAGTGTGTTCCCCCAGCTTCCTTGCCTTTGCCCCTTGGACGCTAACCCTGCATACCAGGCGATTGAGGTGGATAAGCGTGTCTCTAGAGAGTTCAACACTGTAGAAGTTGATCCCGTGTTGGTTGAAGAGATTTTACGTCTCCACGTGCAAGAAGAGACGTCCAGAGGTCCTTTTTTTGCATTCACTCGTCGCGTCGACTCAATCTCTATGATTCCTAGCGCGCCATCATACCGACCACACAAAGGAGAAAGCCGCGACTCGTCTCGCAGTGACATATGGTATTCTACGTAGGCTTGGCTTTTCCGATGATTGGGTGGAGCAATGTCTGCGTACCATGTCCGGTATTGAACTCGATGAGGCCTTAGACTGGGTCAGTCCAGACATCACGGCAATTGCGTCGTCTTGCTCACGTGCTATTAGCTTGTTGTTCGTTGCCCTGATAACGAAGTCGAAATAAGTACGTGTCTCGAATTCAAGGCCTCGCAGAGCTTGACTCTATCCATTACTAAGAGGAAACTTCTGGTGATTCGCCCAAGTCAATTGATACCCCAGATCCCGAAATGCCGGTTCTTTCCCAGGAATATCCAGCAAAGTTACTCGAATCAGAGCCTTCCAACTCCACAAAACCGAGGATGAATGCATCTCCCCTTCTCTCATTGCACAATCCTTACAACGGGAACCAAACGTTGCCATTGGAAGTGTCGACTGGCGTCAATCCGGGCAGCTCCTCATCAAAATATCTCTCTCCAGAGCTCGATGATCCTAACCTGGAATATGCTCGAATAAAATTGCAGCTTGTGGACCTCAAGACAAGTAACGGATCCCAAGAGCAACGATCGGATGTCGCAAGTTTTCTAGAGGAAAAAATGCGGAGTGCGAAGTCACACTACTTCTTTGATGAAAGGGATGCCGAACGATTGTATCGCTCTGAACTCGAAAAGGCGAATACTCAACTCCTTCAGGCAGCGCTTCGCGGATCTTTAGAACCTGCCCGGCCAAAAAGCGCAAAAGGCACCAACGTTCCGACGACTATCGCTCTACCCCCGGAGCCAGAACTGCAGCCTGACCTGTTTGACCAAGAGGATGACGAATCTTCTGGAGGGCTGCTTGAAATTCTGGATGCCCCATCCGAGGTCGAAGGTCCTCGAGGAACAATGATTTCCGTCAAAGACATGTCATTCCACAAGCAGAGTGGAGGGAAGCTACCACAGGTCGTACTCCTAGAATATGTACCCAAAATTGACCGGTACGCTGCAGTTACCTTCAACAACCTGTCTGGGCATAGCCGCGCGAAGCGCTCTGGAGTCCGAGTGTTGTGGGGTGGCGGTAAGGTGGACGAGTGGAAGATGGAAGACATTGCCTGTCATGAAGAGTCACAGGCAGAGAATTACATCGCTACCGTCGCGCTCCATGCGCTTTCATTCCCTCCTACGGAGGGTTTTGCTGCTGGGTTAATGAACAGCCCTATTGGTAACACGTTCTTCAGACTGTTCCCTCCGGTTTTCAGAGACTTGTGGGACGAGCTAGAAACGGATAGGAAGCTCAGGGAAGGACGTATAAATCGAGAGATTTGGGCCAAGCTATGGAGTGTTGTTGGCCCAAAGATCGATACCAGAGACGTGAGTTACTTCTTTAATTCGAGCATTTGTAATTGTAAACTCGGTTTAGACAAGGGAGGTAACACTTGGATCAATTGCTGAGACCAAAGACGCTTCTGAGATGCCAACTCTTCCGCGGACCATTGAGGCGAATTATGAACAACTCATTGCACTCAGATCACGTCAGTCAAGGCCAGCTTATCAAGAAATGCTGGTCAGTCCTATTCGTCTTATGTCGTGAATGAATGATTACATGAAATTTGTTAGATCCACCGGAGCTCTCTACCCATAGCAAAATATCGTGAAGACATTATTTCAACGTTGGAAAACGCTCAGATTCTTGTGCTTTGCGGTGAGACAGGATGGTGAGCACGCATCACGTGGGCTTAAAGTCGTCACTGACGTTCATCTCAGTGGGAAGTCCACTCAAGTGCCTGCCTTCATCCTCGAAGACCAACTCTCACGGGGACAGTCTTGCAAGATATATTGCACGGAACCCCGTCGTATCTCTGCTGTTTCGCTTGCGCAGCGGGTTTCACGTGAATTGGGAGATCCCCCAGGCACAGTCGGCACTCTGAGTTCTCTCGTTGGGTACGCCATTCGTTTGGAAAGCAATACCACAAAAAATACACGCTTGACCTACATCACCACCGGTATTGCGTTGAGAATGCTGGAACGTGGCTCCGGGCGTGGCGATCAAGGTACAGCATTTGACGATGTAACGGTGAGTGTCTATCTTCTCATAGAATCCCACGGGGTGGATTGGTATAATGGTCCAAAATCAGCACATAATTATCGATGAGGTTCACGAACGCACTATTGAGTCGGATTTTCTCCTTATTGTACTCAAGTCACTGTTACCGGTGCGTCCCGATTTAAGGTACGCGGGTTGTGCTTCTTGTACTGCTCCAATCTCAGGGGTCTCAATAGGGTAATCCTTATGTCTGCAACGGTGGATTCAGACAAGATATCAAGTTTTTTCGGAGGCTGCCCGATAATCCACGTTCCAGGTCGGACTTTCCCTGTAGACGTCCTATATCTTGAGGATGCCATTGAACATACTGGCTGGTCAATATCCGAAGACTCACCTTATGCGAAACGACGTGAGTTTCATGCAGCTACTAGTAAAAGACAAGAGCTTCATTTGCCTTTATCCAGGACACAGCAAATTCCACCAGCGCAAGAACCGTACAGATTGGGACGAATCTATAGCGATCGATGAAGACGAAGACACGACGTTAGTTGAAGGCGAGTCTAACGTGAAAATGCCAATTTCAGTGGAAAAACGCTATTCTCCCATGACGGAACGAACTGTCGAACTCCTCGACGAACGTGTAATCCCTTACGATCTGATTGTTCGGCTACTCGAGCACCTATGCTTCAAAGACCGATCACTCGATTCGTTTTCCTCCGCGGTCTTGATTTTTATGCCCGGCCTCGCCGAAATTCGTCGAATGAGCGACCTTCTTTCCGATCACCCCTCCTTTCGACAGGAATCGCTATTCCGTGTCTATCCATTACATTCTACTCTTTCAAGCGATAATCAGAATGCTGTCTTTGACGTTCCTCCCGCCGGAATGAGGAAGATAGTCATTGGTACGTCCAGCACATCGTCGTGTTGACAGTCGAAGTTGACCTCCCCTCTCTCAGCTACAAACATTGCAGAGACAGGCATCACAATTCCTGATATCACTTGTGTTATTGACACCGGAAAACAGCGAGAGATTATGTATATGCGCCTTATGCTACATTAACATGGGACTGACGGCCGCTCAGGTTCGACGAGAAGCGTCAATTGAGCCGTTTAATCGAAACATTCGTTGCCAGGAGTAATGCTGCCCAGCGAAGAGGACGAGCGGGCCGCGTCCAGAATGGAATATGCTTCCATCTGTTCAGCAAACAGCGTCATGATACCCTGGCAAGTGCAATTCAATAATTTGGCGGGGTGTGGCTTAACAAGTATGTGCAGCTTGCCGAACACCCTCTTCCGGAAATGATGCGACTGAGTCTATCGGATCTCGCCTTGCGCATCAAGACTATGAGGGTAAAGATTGGAGCGTCTATCGAAGATGTCCTTTGTCGTGCGTTGGACCCCCCTACGTCAATAAATGTCCAGAGAGCTGTCGCAGCCTTGATTGAGGTATTAAAATTCTGACCAACCCCACGCGGAGAACTGAGCATGTCCAGGTGCGAGCCCTGACACCCACTGAAGATATTACTCCTATGGGCCGATTACTTAGCAAGCTACCCACAGATGTCCATCTCGGAAAACTCCTCTTGATAGCTGTGGTATTTCGTTGTCTTGATCCCGCGTTGACCATCGCAGCAGCATTGAGTTCAAAATCACCATTTGTGACGCCTCTTGGCATGGAGGAAGAGGCCGATCGCGCAAAGAATTCATTCCGCATTAGTGGGTGATGCATTTCCTGGCCCTCCGTCGGGATCTCACGCGGAAAGCTGCAGATAATTCAGACTTCTTGACGATTCATGCTGTGTTTGCAGCTTGGAGAAGGTCTGCTAACCAAGGATTAGCGCACAAGTTCTGTCGAAAGTATTTCCTCAGTCACGAAAACCTTTTGCAAATTGAAGAACTGCGTCAGCAATTCCTTGGGTTGGCAACCTGCATCCGATGAACTTCATGCCTCTGACGCTTCTGTTTTAGTTATTTGGTGGATTCTTCTTTCGTCTGCGTGGATACGGAATTTGTGAAGGAACTGAGCCGGTAAGTCTTGAGTGTTCACGTTATGCTAAGTGGCTCATCTTCGGGCCAGTGCTCGGTTTGGACGCAATCGATATCGGTTTGTCACGGTCCCTTCTGAGCTGGACAGCAACAGCAACAATCTCGCCATCGTCAATGCTGCTCTGCTCTCCGGGTTATACCCAAAGCTCCTTTGTGTTGACATTACGAACGGACTCCAAATGCGCACACTTTCGAACAATCAGACAGCCTTCTTCCATCCTTCGTCTATCAATTTTAGGAGAAAACCAAAAGATATAGCCGCCAATTATTTGGTTTACTTCACTCTCATGTATGTTGCGGCATGGCACTGTATGGGTAAACTTACTCACTACGGCTTAGGCAGTCGAAGAAGTTGTATGTTTGGGAGACTGCACCGATCGATGACCTAGCCATACTCTTGCTGTGCGGCGAATGTGACTTCAAGGTCCGTCGTTGTCTGGAAGGTTACGCGCTGCATCACACGTTCGCTAATTGGGATGGTCCGTAGCTCATGTCAGATACGGCGATTGTAGATCGAAAGGTCAAGTATCGCCTCACGCCTAGAGCTAACATAGCCGTGAAGATTTTGCGAACCCAACTGAACAGTATTTTGGCACAGCAATTCCGAGGAAAACCTTTGACGGAGTCACAAATCCAATGGCATAAACTCGCGATGGTTGCGTTGGGTAGAACAAAGCTGGAAACTGAGGTCGAGCCGTCCGCAAGCACAAAGATGATGATTAGATGATTCGGACACTCATACCAATTGAAATATTGATGGACAATAAAATACCAAGTACCCTTGTCAAGATTGTGCAGCTGAAGGTGTTGTCATTATATTGGTACATAAGGTAAACTGGTTGAGATCTATTGAACCTATATCACATTGCCCAGGAGAATGCGTAACAAGGTAGGATAGAATACATGGTCATAGGTGGACTGCAAGATCACTCCTCGTCTTCGTCCTCGCCATCACGGCTGCACATTCATGATTGTGAATATACAGTAGGCGATGCGTGAAGAAATGGACACATACGCAATGTTGTAGAATCGGAGTTGATATATGTCTTTTGAAGATGCGACGACTCGAATCCAATCGCGCAAAGTGTTCTTCTTCAAAAACTTTTTTGTCAAGTACTTAAGGTACCGTTTTGAGAAAGGAACAGAGGACGTGACGATGATTTTGTTGCTTGCTACAGAGGGGATCAGCTGGATAGCCATAGCGTGCGATGAGATACTCACGATCGCGCGTTATCTTGACATTGTCGCCAAGTTGCCCCGTCTTACCCTCGATCTTGGTGCGGTCGTGGAGGAACTTTTCAAAGTCAGCGCCGTCGAAGACACCGTCAGCGGCGGGACGAGAGTAGTCGATGATGAATTTATGTTTCGCAGACGGGGTCTTTGCGGCGGTAGGCTAAAGCATCAAGGCGTGAGCCTACTGAGAAGGTAACTCAGCAAAGCATTGCCTGGACTGACCATCTTGACGAGCTCGAGTGCTTCAGGGAATATTGTTCAGAAGACGAGGACAATGATGATGATGATGTTAAAACTATACAGTTGTGTTCCCACGATCGGGTAGATGACATAATCATCAGAAAAGGAGAGATCCTCTCACATGATGCCGGAGTGAATCTCCGACTTTTCTCAGAGAAACATATCAAAAACATATGGCCTCGTCGCTCACCCGCGAAGAGGTCGCCTCCGCGCAGAAGGAGGGAGACTACGCCATCAAGTCTGAATCCTCCCAACCTAAACTTGATACTTCCCAATGGCCCTTACTGCTGAAAAACTACGACAAGCTGCTCATCCGTTCAAGCCATTTCACTCCCATTCCATCCGGGAGCAGTCCTCTCAAACGTGATATCTCCAGCTATATCAAGTACTTTTTTTCCATTCTTCTCATTGTCTTGATCTCATATCCCTCTTTTCGTAGGTCTGGTGTCATCAACCTAGACAAACCATCAAACCCTTCATCGCACGAGGTCGTCGCTTGGCTCAGGCGTATATTGCGGGCAGAAAAAACCGGCCACAGTGGAACTCTAGACCCCAAAGTGACAGGCTGTCTGATTGTCTGTATTGATCGAGCGACGCGTCTGGTTAAATCCCAACAAGGGGCAGGTCCGCAGGTATCCTCCTTGACCTTCAACCACGCGACTGACTGGTATTCAGGGAAAGAGTATGTCTGTGTTCTGCGATTACACTCCAGCCTCCCAAATCCTACTGCCCTTCCACGCGCCCTTCAGACACTGAGTGGTGCGCTTTTCCAACGACCCCCCCTTATTTCCGCCGTGAAACGTCAATTGCGCATACGTACCATCTATGAATCCAAGCTCTTGGAATTTGATGAGAAGCGTAATCTTGCCGTATTCTGGGTGTCGTGTGAGGCCGGCACTTACATTCGAACATTATGCGTTCACCTCGGTCTCTTACTTGGCGTTGGCGGTCACATGCAGGAGCTAAGGCGAGTAAGAAGCGGTGCCATGTCAGAAAATGATGACATTGTGACTATGCACGATGTATTGGATGCGCAGTGGATGTATGATAACACCCGCGATGGTAGGCACGAATTATTGCATTGTGTCTTAGGCTGACGATTCACAGAGTCGTACCTTCGGCGTGTCATCCGACCTCTCGAGAGCTTATTGGTTGGTTATAAGCGCATTGTGGTGAAAGATAGTGCAGTTAACGCAGTGTGCTACGGAGCGAAGCTCATGATACCTGGTCTCCTTCGGTACGAGGCCGACATCTCTGTCAACGAAGATGTCGTCCTCATGACGACGAAAGGTAGCAATTAACTACTTGACAATCGAGTATGTACTGACACTTGAGCAGGAGAAGCGATTGCTCTGGCGATCGCTCAGATGTCCACGGTCGAGCTCGCAACATGTGATCACGGTGTGGTCGCAAAAGTGAAGCGATGCATCATGGAGCGAGATACTTACCCTCGCCGCTGGGGCCTTGGTCCAATGGCATTGCAAAAGAAAAAGATGGTAAAGGAAGGGAAACTTGGCAAGCACGGAGAGAAAATTGATGGTGTTACTCCTGCTGAGTGGAGCCGTGACTACGTCGATTACAACCGAGAAGTGAGTTCACCACCGTCGCTCCTTTGAGCCACACAGACCAAACGTCGGAATCCTTTCAGCAGCCTCCTGTCGCTGTCGCTGGCGTCGTGGCAGTCACTGCCCCTGAGCCACCAGCTCCGGCGGCGGCGGGCGAACCATCGAGTTCCCCACAAAAGGAGAAAGAGAAGAAGCGCAAGCGCAAGTCAGAAGCTGCAGAGGGGAGTGCCGACGTTTCCATGACCGTGGAGGGTGTAGGAGGTGATGTAGCTGACTGTACTGAAAAGAAGCGGAGGAAGGAAAAGAAGGCAGCAGAGGGTGGCGAGGACGATGAAGCACGGAGAGAGAGGAAGCGCTTGAAGAAAGAAAAGAAAGCAAGGGAAGCAGCAGAAAATGCGTAAGGATATGCATGGTTCTTGATGACTGCGAGCTCGTAGTTGGCACCGGGCATTGCGACCTCTAATCTTGGTTCCCATCTTTGATCCTCACCGGGGCGATGCACCCTCCCCTAGTAACGTCACATCTACCTTGTAGCACAGCCCATTGTCGCTGTGTAGCCATCAAAATTGCATCAATCAATTCAAGTTGAACAGATCCATAGATCCCTCATGTAATTTATAACCTCCAGTCCGGCGCCTCCGTCATTTCAGTCTCCCATCCACATCCATCGCTATGACCATCGTGCCACCAGTCGAGAAGTCGAAGAGCCAGAAACCGATACCCAAATTCGAGACTGGTGAGTACCACGGGCCGTTGATGGATACCTTGAGACCTGGTTATATGATACAGGTCCTGATTATGAGGTCCTGCATGCCCTCGGGGAAGGCGCTTATGGAACTGTGGCAGCAGCTCTTCATAAGCCCTCGGGAAGATACGTGGCGATCAAGAAGATCCTCCCATTTGACCACACACTCTTCTGCCTGCGAACGTTACGAGAACTCAAGTTGCTCAAGTTCTTTTCAGGGGCATGCGTGAATGAAAACGCGAGTACTCCTCATCACCCTCCTGCATATACACTAACAACGACCAACCTAGATTATCTCAATATTGGACATCGTCAGGCCTTCATCCCTAAATGACTTCAAGGAAGTCTATTGTAAGACCACTTACGCCTGATCTTTGGTATTTATTGAACTTTAGTCAGTTATTCAAGAACTGATGCAAACCGATCTGCATCGCGTCATACGCACTCAATCCCTCTCCGACGATCACTGTCAAGTGACTATCCTCTCCTTACAATCGATGCATTCACCAACCTGATTCTTCCTAGTACTTCATCTACCAGCTCCTCCGAGCTCTCAAGTCCATCCACAGCGCAGACATCGTCCACCGAGACCTCAAACCTGCAAACTTGCTGCTAAATGCGAACTGTGATTTGAAAGTCTGCGACTTTGGTCTAGCCCGAAGCATCAACTCGACTGCGCCCGGAGGGAAGGAGGTAGGATTGATGACCGAGTATGTCGCGACACGCTGGTATCGGGCACCCGAAATTATGCTTTCGTTCAAGATGTACACCAAGGTACAGTGGCTGATATTGCACTGTCAGACCAGGATTACCTCAATGTTGCCAGTCTGTTGATCTATGGGCGGTCGGCTGTATATTAGCCGAGTTGCTTAACCGGAAACCCCTCTTTCCAGGGCGGGATTACGGACATCAACTTGACCTTATCCTGGATGTAATAGGTCAGATTCTGTCACAACTGGTGTAGTTCTGTGCCAGCTCAGGTTACTGGTTTGACAGGTACACCAACATTGGATGAGTTTTACTCCATCACTTCAAGGCGATCAAGGGACTATATCCGAGCGCTTCCTATCCGCAAGCGCAAATCCTTCACACAAATATTTCCCAAAGCATCCGCAGATGCAATCGATTTCTTACAGAAAACATTGGTTAGAACATTAATTTCCTAGCTGGGGGTGTTGTCCATTGATAACTGATTGCAGACTTTCGATCCAAGAAAGCGCCTGACCGTTGATAAGGCTCTGGAACATCCATACGTCTCAGCATACGTGTGTTTAGTTGCACTCATTAGTGAAGTCACCGCTGATAGATGTCCGTCAACTCAGCACGATCCAGAGGACGAACCAAGTGTCGCATCATTGGATCCGGACTATTTTGATTTTGATCGTAAGCATGATCAGCGCGACGTCAAACCCCTAGCTTTATGCTTACATCCTTCGCGTAGAGCACGATCTCACTCAAGCGGAGCTAAAAGGTACCTGATTTCCGCGCTATAGTGTCATCTCTGACTAATGCTTCCAGAACTCTTGTTCGAGGAAATCCAATCACTTGTTCCTTCCATCTGATCAACTACGTACGATGATTTACCGTGCGATCGCAATAAGCAACCCCCCAAACTGTACTTTACATCATCTCATCTTGGACAACTTCTCCAAGTTATCGTATTGCCAAGGATATGTAGAGTTCACAACGAATACCATACATGACAAGATCGTACAATATTTCTGAAAGTCAATTGTGGAAACAACTGGGTCTGGGGACAACGAAACCAATGCGGTATACATGATTAGTTGAAATCGTATCAAACAAATTCGAGGATAACAATAACTTCCGATGCCATTGTGCTCTCAAACTCAGAACCTACCCCCCGCCCAGAACCCTGACGCAACGCCCTCGACACCGAAATCCCCAAATCTCGTATCAACGTCTAACTCCGTCCCATACATGGTACGCTTCGCTGGAGGAGCAGGGGTACCTTGTTCAGTGGCCGACGTTTTAATGGCGGTCAAACCGAGACCCGATGCAACCTCATTACTCGAAGGGGCTCTCTGGAGTCCACTCGACCCGCTAGCTTCCCCTCGTGCCAGAGAACCCCCTGAGGTAGCACGCCCACTCGCTCTCGAACTCGATCGTGGGACGCCAAATGGGCCTAACCGATCGGAGTGGCGACTACCTGGGCGATCGGGGTTTGCTGCTGGCGAAGGGGATGTAGGTGGCTCCGGATGAGGAAAGGTTCCCATCGTGAGAGGATACATAGCCTGGGCGGGTGTCGAGGCGATCGGCACGAAGCTAAAGTTAAAGGGATGTTGATTCTCAACGTTGTTTGCAGAACTGGTTGCCGGTGCACTCATAAGGGGAGGAGAGGTGGGGCCATAGAAGTTCGGAAGGCGTTCAATCGGAGGCGGCGGGTCTTCTTCCCGTCCAGAGAAGACGGAAAAACTAGGGCCACCACGCCGCCTGGCGGATTCCGAGGGATCAGAAGGCTCAACTTGCGGGAGTTCCGAGGACAATGGCACATCTATACTCTTGTTCTCCGGTTCATGAGGTTTCATCCGCTTGTGAGCTGGTCGATCAACATTACTCTCCAGCTCCGTCTCCATGCCCTCTTGTACCAGCTCGAAGACTCCAGAAGTACTACTGGACATGGAATCTCGAGGACGTTTACCCAACATCGAGTGCGGAAACCCAGGTAAAAGCGAACCGGTTTGCCTATGGTGCTCCACATCATTAGCAGATCGTAAGTCGGGTGGTACGAGCGTCTCGAGATTAGAAGGATCACTTGAAAGTTCGGAGGGTCCTGAATGCTCAATGGCTGGAAGACTACATTCTACTCAGATTAGAAAACATAAAGTGTGACATGTTAACATACGCAAAGGAAGGGCGGTAAGGAGTTCGGACGCGCTTCGGCGTTGAAGGTGGCTCTGGTATTCGGACTGGATGCTCCTGAACTGTCGCCATTGATGTATCAAGGGAAGGTGAGCTCTTTGCTCGAGCGTAGAGATCTTGGATCTCCGACGTAAGATTCCGGATCTTCGTCTCAAATGACTCGATCAGAGAAGAGACTTTCTCTTTTAAATCAGTGAGCTGTGCTTTGTGGGAGTCTAACTCCTGTTGGACAGGAGCAAGCTGCTCACAAATAAGTACGAATATAGTTTCTCTGTGATATCACTCACTGCTTCGGCGACCACAGTCTCTAAGGCCTTGCTCGAAGGCCCGGCTACCGGGTGCATGTTTAGCTGCGGTAGGCCACTTGCATGCCCCAGATTCTTCTTAGAATCTGTTGCACAAGGAGAGTTAGAGTTGAGTTCAGAAAATTCTAGGTCGACATGATATTGCTTACGCGGAGGAGCCTCTACAGAACGGTCCAGTTCTGATTCTGGCAAGGTCTCAGCATTGAGAGTGTCACAAAAGCTCTGTCTCTGACCCTCTGTGATTGTCGCTTCGGACGGCTTGATCGACCTGCTGCTCCTTGCTCGCTTCGGTGTCCGGGAAATATTGACGGACTTGGTGACGGCACGCGCACCAGATCCACCTGCTATTACTGGACGTCCCACACCAAGCTTATACTGAGTTTGCTTTGCCTTCCTTGTGCGCTGGGGGACTGGTTGTTCGTGAGGTTTCGCTTGATGGTGGCATTGGGAATGGGTGGGTTCTGCTTCGTCCTCAGAGCCGTGAACGATGACCGAGCCAGTGGATTGTCCTCTGGGTCTTGCTCCGGCGAGGCTTGGTATTCTGGTTGAAGGTGGGCGTTGGGGTGCTTGTGGAGGGTTATACCGCGGTGCTTGTGGTCTTGGCCATGGTTAGAGGATATCACATGACAAGAAGCTAGCTGAGACTTACTGCGAAGCATCCAGTAAAAGATCAATGAGTGCCTCAGTCTTGAGATTTGCTTTTACGCCGTAGTCCTATGTAATATAGTAAATGAGATCCGAGATGAAGAACAAGGGGAAAGGGTGATGATACTTTGCACAATTTCTGGATATCTGCACGTTTCATGGCCTGGAGGGCTTCTCTTCCCAACATTCGGCTCATGGTGCAGGTCGTGGTTTGAGTGCAACACAGACAATAAAGCCAACCAAACAACGCGACGTCACATGATCAGCGTGCACTCCTCCTCCTCCGTGCCCGGGCCGGGGTGCGGCTCAATAAAAGGGCGCTCCCAGCGCGGGTTCTTCTCCAGCGCTTCATGTCGCCCTACAACCTCGCACAGATCGCCCAGCACAACACCACGGCGTGCGTATACTCACTCTCTACCCAAAAATCTCACCCATTCTCCACACAGCTCCTGCTGGGTCATCATACGAAACAAGGTTTACGATGTCACCGACTTTCTATTCGTAAGTCTCTGTCTATGCTTCCCCGCTCACATCTCAACCCTTATAGGATCACCCCGGAGGACCTCAAGTGATCATGGGGTTTGGCGGGCGGGATGCTACCGCAGCCTATGTACCGATCCATCCTTCCGACGCACTCGACAAGAACATCGCTCCAGAAAAGCATCTTGGCGATCTTGATCAAACCTCAATTCTGGAATTGAGACAGGCAAACAAGAACCAGACCAAGACAAGGGATGAGCTGCGAGTGGAGGAGGCTCTCAAGAATAGACCCCCTCTCAGCCGGATTATTAATGTCCAGGATATGGAGGTAGAGCATGCACTCTTACAACACCTTGGCTCTTTTTGATGCTGGCATTCCTCTAGGAAACAGCCAAGAGACTTCTTCCTTATAAAGCTCTGGCTTACTATGCGTCTGCCGCAGATGACTCCATAAGTATGTCCCAGTTTCTGTGTGGTCATCCATCTGAAGCAATACGAAAAGCGCACACGGAAAACGCTCGTGCATTTAATCGTTTTTTCTTCCACCCTAGAGTCATGAGGGCTGTCTCTGGCTGTGATACCTCGTCAACCATGCTTGGTTACAGGACATCCATACCGGTGTATATTAGTGGCTCTGCATTAGCTCGTCTAGGTCATCCCCTCGGGGAAGTCAATCTTACGCGTGGGGCCTACAAGACTGGCGTCATCCAGATGGTTTCCACCAATGCTTCATTGTCCTATGGCCAAATTGCCACTGCTCGAGGCTCACTTGATCAGCCCATCTTCTTCCAGTTGTACAAACACAAGAATGATGCTACCGCTGCCAAACGCATTCAAGAAGTCGAGGCGTTAGGCTATACAGCGATCTTCCTCACTGTCGATGCACTCGTACCATCAAATCGAGAGTTGGATACCCGTGCCCCTCATTACCTGGAGGATTTCGAGAATCAAGGAGTCAAACGCCAATCAGATTCCAAGGATGATGAAGAGGAAGCCGGTATATTGGGCACCGCTGGCGGACTGATTATCAATAACGATATTGACATGACTTGGGAAAGGGTGGGTTTTTTTATACCCTATTTGTGATTGCATTCAATTCGCATCATTCGGTCTCCAGACCATACCGTGGATGCGAAGCATCACGAGGCTTCCCATAGTTATTAAAGGTACGGCTTTTTACGTGTTTTCCGCACGCGCTGACAACAATGTAGGGGTTCAATGTGTCGCGGTAAGATTGTCTCAGTTTCTCCCTCGCTAAGTCCTGACTGCGGCAAGGATGCCGTTCTCGCTGCGGAGGCTGGCTGCGAAGGCATCGTGTTGTCGAACCATGGTGGTGAGCTTCAACCTTGCAAACTGCGAACATGATTCACCTTCAGTGTCCCAGGCCGTCAACTTGAATAGTGAGCAACCAATCTGATTGACAAGCATCCCAATTACACATAGTAAAAAACAGCTCGCTTCCGCCCATGGAAGTGCTTTACAAGCTCCGCAAGGAACATCCCGAGGTGTTTGAAAAGACTGAAGGCACGTAACACGCCTTGCCGTTTTCCGATCTATCTGAAGAAACAGCTGCAGTCTATATTGATGGCGGCATCCGTCGCGGCACTGGTCGGTGACCAACCGATTGGAATTATCACCTCTAAATTCATGGTGCTCCTTAGATGTACTTAAAGCGCTCTGCCTCGGTGCCAAGGCTGTTGGACTTGGTCGCGCCTTCCTCTACGCGCAGAGTGTGAGTACGAGTCTTCCGTGGAATACATTCGGTTGATAGTTTCTCAGGCTTACGGCGAAGCGGGCGTCGTTCATTTGGTACGAATCCTGCAACGCGAAATCAAATTCGGTATGCAGTCTCTCGGTGTACGGTCAATTGACCAACTTTCCCCTGAAATGGTGAGTGCTCGAATACTAAGCGAGATTTTAAACTGAGGGTGTCAATTGAGGTTGAGCGCGTGGATTGGCCACCTACCATACCTGCCAAGCTGTGAGAGTCGAAGAGTGTATGTAATGGCCATATATATAATATATCCTGTCCATGCGCCGACCCAATCATACCTTGCTTTACGATTTGAGCAGCCTTACATGTTTAGATCTTGAGTGTAGTCATACACGTAATTTAAATGACTCACGTGATCGCGCCTCTTCCAACATAGCTCAGCCTCGTGTTGCTGCAAGTTGAACTCTTCACCTAACGTTCTCAACGATAGCCCGCATCTGTACCATTACTTTTCAATTCGGATTTTGTCCTCAGCCCTATAGACTCGCGACATCAAGCATATTTCGGAAATAACATGGGATTCTGTCGCAGATGCGGTGACATTGTCGCCGGAACGCGTTGCAAGTGTGGTGGCACCGCAGTCGGTTTGTCTGCCGCTGATTAGTATTTCAATATCGTAGCTGAGGTAGTCTAGCACCCGTCTTACAGTGGTCATCCTCCAAATGTCAGACAGTTGACAAGTGGTCGCAGACTTACATTTCGAGAGACAAGTCCCCGACATGCTCACCCCTTCAGATCGACAACACTCCTTCTGCATCGCAGTCCAACGTTGCACCGACTGGACTAAGAGGTGAACCAGATCAGTGCACCCCACACCCTGCTACCGGCCGCTTCCCCCGCCCAAGTTCATCTCGTCTTTCCCCTTCCATCTCAAGTCGCCTCGATTCACCCATCAGCTCCACTACCCCCCCTCTGTCTTCATCGATGCGGCCGTTCGACATCGACGAGCACAGTCCACCCTCCTCGCCAACTACTCTTGCGGCCGAGGCTGGTATTTTGCAAGCACCGAACGCGCCAGAGCTTTCCAAAGCATACGGTTCAGTCCTACAGCCAAAAGAATCTCTTGCAACATACTCCTGTGCAATCTGCCTGACCGAATTTCAACCAGACGCGACAATCTTTCCGGATCCCTCTGCACCCGAGTTATCTGATCGGTTTCTGTGTCGACCATGTTTTATCATCAATGGCGGGTCGAAAGGTGACTGTCCGGTCTGCCGCCGACCTGTCCTCATTTTGAAAAGTGAAGGAGGCTTCGTTGAAACGTCTGGTCGCATTTGGCACAGGAAATGCTTCAGATGTGAAGGGTGCCACAAGAACATCGGCGATACCCCTATGGTTGATTTGTTTGGGCAACCCTCTTGCGCTGATTGCTTTGACAGTTGTCTGAAGCGAAACAGCACACCGAGGAAATCTCATCCATTGCCCAGCTTGGAGAAAGCTGATAATCGAACACCGATTACTCCTTTCAAGGATTCAAAGAGCCGGGAGGGTAGTCCCGCAATCGATGAACTCGAGCAAAGGCTTGGTATTATGAAGAGTAGGGAGGGGAGCCCTGTTCTCGAAGAACTCACGCAACGATTGAATGCGGTTCTTAATCGTACACCGCGCGATTCCTCTCCGTCAATGTCTTCCTCAACATCACATCTGAATAAGGATGGTCGGGAGAGTAGCCCACTTGCACACCGCACCCTGGAGAGGAAGAAGTCGGCTACGCTCACCACTTCTCGCCACGATATTGATTCTGTTGATATTTTGACTGATGCAGACTCTCTCGGCGAAACGAGGACATTTACTCCCCGTCAAACAATCCATACAGACAATCCACATCAAGACCATACCCCCTCGTCAACGAGGCCATCCTTTGGTGCGATAGAAGAGATGAAAAGTCGGTTCATGAATCAAGTCACTCCGTCACCTGTGTCGTTCACAGATCCAATCTCTTCCCCTGGTTCGCTGTCGAACTCCACTGACACGAATTCACTGGTGTCCCCTCCATCGCGGATTCCTCGTATGTCCAGAATTAGTGGTTCCCCTGGACTACGATACGCTGTGAGCACCTCGAGCTTGCGGTCATCACGAATATCATGGACGCCTTCAACCCCTGATCTGATCCTAGACATCTCAGACACTCTAACACAATCGTCAGGCCCTTCCTCCCCACCGACTTTCAGCCCTCAAGTGCACCCCCGTGACGATTTTGGAAGCAATTTCAGAGAACATATGCCAACTCAAGAAGTATCTCTTGAGCGCCCTGCTTCAGGCATGGTAACCCCAAAGCCTAGGGATTCTCTCAGCAAGTCTTCGATACCGACTGCCACACTCTCCTCTGGTTCTCTCTGCGCCAAATGTGGTGGGTCGTTGTTTGCCACCGGAGGAAGCGGTCGCTTCGTCACGGTTCCCGAAGTCAGCGCTCGTGGACCTCCGAAAACCTATCACACAGAATGCTTCCGCTGCGCCATGTGCGACGGACCGTTTAGAGAAACAGCCAATGGACAAGCAGTCTTTGTGCGGGGGGAAGGAGGTGCTTGTCACATAGAGGTCAGTTGAGTAATGTTAGACTTGAGATCCACAAACCCTCATTTCCACATAAATTAACTAGTGCGCGCCAACGGAGAAGACGCAGACCAAATCCATAGTTGCGCCGAGCCCCATCAAGTCTGCATCCACAGACCCGACTCTCAGTCCGCCTCTTGTACCACTTACGAACACTATTCAAACTGCACCGAAGCTCAGTACAGGGACAAGCCATACCCAGTCACTCAATGGTTCACCCCATCACGGTAACAATCTATATTCATCTTCCCGATACGAACGGCCACCTCTGTCAGCTCCGTCACTCTCGTCGTCGTCTTCTCGATTTGGTAGTTCGACTGCTTGCCCCGGATGCCAGAAAGCGGTCTCTCCGATGGAGATGGGTGTTGTCCCCGGTCCTCAAGGGTCAAGGTGGCATGCCAATTGTTTGGTCTGTGGGGGAAAGGGCACGGGAAAGGGTAAGCGGGATAAATCGCAGCCAGGATGTGGTAAAAGGTTGGATTCTGCTGCGAAGCGAGATGCACAAGGCGGCGTATGGTGCAGAGAATGCCTCGTGAGTAGTATTCAACATTTTCCGCCGGTAATTCACACCGATTTGATCAAGCTCCTGCTTCCATTGCACATGAGAAACGCGCAAGTAGAAACACCACTGAAACCGCTGATGCCATCGTATACGGGTCGCAGCGCGGGGAGCGGGCCTTTTATTGCTCCGCAGTCGACAGGTACCACCACCATTGCGCGCCAGTTCACGGGACGGGGTGGGGGAGACTCGGGCATCTTGCGGCAGCTGACAGGAGGCGGGTTGAGTCCAACAAGGCAGCTTGCTGGAAGTCCGACGAAGCAATTGGGACTCGCAACGCCTCGTCCTAGACCGAAGAGTGTGATTGGGATGAGAAGCAGCAAATCGATTGATGAGGGCAGGGGAATGTATCTGGTGCGACAAATGACGGGAGGTGGTGGCTCAATTGCGGTGTGAGTTTTGTGTGTATCGGGGCCGTTGTCTTAGCTCGTTGCCATGTACCCACACGGACGTGTTGTTAATGTCAAGATCTGGTTTGAGATTTTCACTCTAGTAATTGGCGACGATCTGCTCTCACAGTTTGACAGTCCCTGCATGACAACCGCACTCCGGCGATACGATGACACCCGGACCTTACTCGCTACACCTTGTCCGCTCTTCCCGCCTCTCTCTCAGAGGTGCTATCCTCTCATTTGGATGCGTACTGTCCATCGTACCATCCTGATCCACCCCTAGTCTCAGGCCATCTGCATCAGACCCCTGCCGCTGATTTCGCAGCCGGCTGTGCTCGTTTCAACCTGCAGCGGTTCGCTGCGTTCAATTCCCCGAGGGAATCCTTCCTTTCCTTATAACCACTCTCCCTGATGGCAACCAGCCTTTCACCTACTTGTGGTCCCACTAGTTGGTATGACTTCACCTACTCTCTCTCATGGAGTAGCAACTGCGAGGTTAGTACTACATTACTGCGCCACGGGAGCCCGGACTGACAGCAATAGGTCGCGGAAATACTCTCGGACATCCCTTTCATATCTGTGGGGATCCTGGTGTTCGGCATATCAGTATTGTTTCTTGTTTTGAATAGAGTATCCTTGTGAGTACCGTGATATTACGTCTTGTCTTATGCTTATCCCGTCCACCTTCCCTGTAGATCAGCAGTCTGGCTCTTTTTTTCCGCCTTGCTAGCCTTCGTCGCCGCGGTCCTGGACTTGGGCCAAACCCTTGCCGATGAGAGGGCTGTAAGCGCGACCTTCGTAGCCAGCGAACCTGTTATCAGAGCAAGGGAGGTCTTGTTCGCGTTCTCCATAGGCTTTCGCCTTCTCTTCTATTGGTCATACGTCGCGGAGCCCCCCCTAAAGGCTCCATGTGCATCATCTACCAAAAGGGTCCAGAGAATTGGTTTTCTTACCCTTGAACGCGCCCAGGAACCTCTCAGTGGAAGTTGGACGCGTCAGGGATTACCAGGCAAACCACTTGGCGTTTCCTTGTTAGTAGCCATCATAACCACCACGATCCTGCAAATTGTCTGGCGTGTGGTCCCTCGATTCCATCAATATAGCAATGTCTATGCCGCAGACGCTGCACTGGAATTACTTGTGGCTTTCGCGCTTCTCATGAAGCTGTTGTTAAACACTGTCACTCGAGACTCCCACGACTCGGATAGTATGTTGGTGCATACATTTAGAGAGTGTCTCGCCCCAATTTCCGGGCTCCTTGTCAACATCGCCATTGGAGTAGGCGGTCTTCTCTACTGTGGGTAATTGTAGCCTTTCTCCTTCAAGAGATCTTACCTCTTTCGCAGTCGCTTTCACTGAATCAACGGTCGGTCGTCTACTTCAAGCTTTTGAGGTCTATATTATTGTTGTGTTCGTCGTGGTCACCGCCTTGCTCAGGCATCGCGATACCCCCCTTTCCACTGCCTCATCGCAAGGTGACACACGCAGAGATGTCGTGTTCACACTCCCCGAACCCCTTCGCGTATCCACATTCAGAATCACTCCGCCAGTTATCGAGACGCCGCGCATGTCCATGGTCCTTGGCATCGCAACTCAAAGCAAGGGGTCAACTCGAGAGATGCTCCGCCGTTCAGCGCGTCGTTCGCTGAACCACGTATCATCGTGGGTATCCTCCAGGGTCCCAAGAAACCGTCCGCGTAACGAAGATGAAGAGGTTAAGCTCTGGAACGCCGAGGAAGTAAAAGCGGACCCTTCGTACACTGGAAGTATGCAATCGCAGCTGCGAGCCAGCATTGTGTCGTCGACGCAAGAACGCAAAGAATGGGCAGAGTCTGTACGCGATGCATCCACCAATCCCATGACGATCACTTCTGCCTTAGATGCTCAGTCTGCGATTGCACTGTCTACGAAAGGTTCCATTCATAGTGATCAAACCATACCTCTTCATCGAGTGGACGTTCCGCGACATACGGTTCCGCTTCAAGCTCGAACAAGCTCCCTCCCTATTTCGTCTATTTCTGCATCAATCTCCTCTGGAGTGAAGCAGAGGGGAAGGATGGCAGTACCCCCAGAAGCTTCTCCCGTTTACGGTCTTGGCGGTATTCAATCGCTCGCAAGTGCTTCCGACTCGCGAACGTCGTTAGACGAGCTTCTGAGACAGCAGAGCCAGCTAGACCAGAGCATAGAGGCGCTCAAGTTGTTCTCCACAAGGACGTCCATTAATTCATCGTCTTCTAATTCTGTTCTGAACCGCAAAAGCGTGGAATTGACTCGTTCATCTTCTATTGGCCAAAGGACAGTTTGTTCTGACGTTTCCTTAAGTAGTTTCCCCGTTCCTCCTTGGTCGACAACCCCTGTTCCATCCCTCCCTTCACCCCACCCATCGTCCATGATGCGTCTTCGAGGAGATAGACGTGTTCGCATTGCTGCTGCTCGGTCAACTCCCGTTCAAGACACAGATGCTCTAGTCCCCCCTAGGTTTCCAGCGTCTCTCGTTGACATCCCAAGTTCCCCACGTTCTAGTTGCGTTCCACACTCTCCCTTAGGAGAAGAAACCGAATCTCTTTATACAAAAGCTGGAAAGTCTTATCCTTTTGACTCCGGGGGAACGCGATACAATGTGACTTCGTTTATTGGCGGTAGGCTGTTTGCCGGTTCTAGTGGTAGCCTTTCTAACATCTTCAAAGATCTGGCGACCCCTGGTGAACATAGACAAGGAAGCCAAGAGAAGCCTTCGTGGGCCGCGGAGAGCGAGTCCAGTGATGGAGGCATCCAAACTAGTTCGGGCATGAAGAAGCTTCCTCCACGCATGTTACCCGTGCCGCCGCAGCTTGAGGGATTCCCGGCTTCGCCCGCTGTGGCCAAGCTTTCGTCGTTCACTCGTCGTTCAAGACTGTCCCAAGCAGTTGTCATAGATGAGCCGGCGAACATCATGCAACATCGGATCGACGACCAGCCATCACACTCTCTGACGATCGCCCTTTCCCCGCAGACCCTCGTGACGGACCGTGCAGAGAAAGACCTGCCGATACTACCAGCCAGACCTCAACCTGCGCGAGTGACCGGGCCGCCTATAACCGTGTCGGCAGATGGAGCCGATCCGGTTCAGAAGGTATTCGTACGGCCAAGACCGCCGCCGCTTGCTCTACAGTCATATGGCACACCGCAGGTACAGGTACTGGCGGATGACTAGACTGACTTATTCTTGTTTTTCTGTATATCGTACTAGTTCATCGCAGTGCGGCTTGTTCTACAACTTAGTTAGTACATACTGTTTGTTTCGATTCTATTGCAGAGCAATCACGTGCTTTCCTTGATCGTGTGGGTAGTGCAATATTCGATCGAAATGGCTGCAGGTGTTGAGCAGGCATGTTGCAACTTTCACTCTCTTCCTTGCACTTCCACCATGTCCGCATTTCCTGATTACTATAGTATCCTTGGCATACGGAAAACAGCATCTTCAGAAGAGATCAAGCAGGCCTACAGGAGAGAGTCTTTGAAGTGATGACCGCCAGCTCCTCAACGATGTACCGTCTACTCATCCTGGTCTCGTAGGACGCATCCCGACAGGTTGACAAAGGCGACTGGTGCTGAGAAGAAAGTTGCTACAGAGAAATTCCAGGTAGCCCCCTTGCTCTCCTCGAGGAAGAGTATCAGAGTCAACTGATGTCTACCTCGTTTTTTTACCACTGCTAGGCAGTTGCAGATGCATACTATGTCCTCTCCGACTCTACTCGAAGGAAGGAATATGACATTCTCTATTCCTCGAAATCTCCGACAGACAAGAGCGCTGACCCAAAGGCCTCATCGAACTTCTTCCGCCAGTTCGCCAGTATGTTTGGCAGTGCATCCGCAGACAATGCATCCCAGAACAACGGGCAAAAGCAGAGGCCAAATGCTGAGAACATCTTCGCTGACGTTTTTGAGGAGGTACGTGTTCAGAACATCCTCCTCTTCATCGACTGAATCTGGCCAAGCTCCTTCGCCCCGAAGTGGAACGGCACACGCCGTGGTGGTCTTACCTCGGGGCTGCATGTGGTGGAGGTGAGCCAGCTCCATATACGATATGAATCACACCTTCACTTCATTCACAGGTCTAGGTTTCATCATGGCCAATGTACCAGGTTTTGTACTAGGTGCCGTTGCCGGTAACCGAATAGGAGCAATACGAGACGCCAAAGGCAAAAGTGTCGCTGCAGTCTTCTCGGAACTTGGAGCAGGCCAGAAAGCAGAGGTATGCCTCTATATATCCACTGCCCGAGACGAGACATAATATTTGTCTAGATTCTCCGCGCACTGGCCATGAAGGTGTTGGATTCCGCCCTGTAGCTGCGATGATATTTGTCGAATTGTCTTTCGTGCTCAGTGTAGGGTACTTGAATGGTAGACATGATCTCTAATGTTGTATGTTGTCACTTCACATTGTAACTTGCCAAATTTGCAACAAAGTCGAAAGTTGCGTGTCGTCCTGTTGTAAACCACGACCTTGCAGCATGCCACCGATGCATGTCGCTACTACTTCAGGTTAGCCAACGGTCTTCAGGGTCACTGACCTGAAAACGACTGGACTTCTCCGCAGAACGAACGACCAGAAATCGCGCTGCGAGCGTACCCGTGAGTCGACGCGAAAATTCGAGGCTCGGTAAGTCATTCATGACGTGCCACTCCCCATGACACTTGTCGCATTGACGTTCATCGCAGAGTCTTTACGGTCGAAGAAACCAAGTGAGCATACAATCCATGTAGTCTGCGCAGAGGTCCATGATGTCTTTAGAGCTCTCATTCTTGGATGTCAAAGACACACCGCCATCGAGCTTGCCAAGTATCGTGATTAGTGAGCACGGTCGCTTTAGCATTGATTTAGATTAGTAGTCTAATCCGACTCGTAGCTCGCGGACGCAAGCGTGCCTCATCATCCTGTGCTACACCCCAAGCAGATTGCATGACCAGCACCTCAGCCTCGGTGACAGAACCAATTGCCGACGCCAATGAACAACCTCCTCAGAAGAGACGCAAAAGATCGACGTCTACTTCCGCTGCACCCAGCTCGTCTCGGCTCTCCACACAGCTACAGTCACGTAGACGTTCTCGATCGAGGGTTGGTTCGTTAGCAGATGTGGAGTACGCTCCGCCATCACGAGTTTCCGCACGACTTGCGCGCAAGACCCATCCCTTCATCAGCAGTCGTAGCTCAGATATCTATACGCATCTAGCAGATCCGGATGGCGCGGGAAAGATGCTCAGCGAACCACCCGCCGACTCTGTCATATTGTCCACTCCAGACGAGATGGTTGGTTCACAGTCAGTTAAACAACCGAGGGGACGTCGAAGAAAGGCCATCGACCTTGCAGACGAGAATGCGAAGAAAGATTTGATGGAGGAATGGGCCCGAATGCGTCAATCTCAGGGTGCTCTCCCGCTTTCGGGGATAGATGGAAACGCCTGTTTCAGCCAGATGCTTTTGCGCAATACCCGGAAAGGCGACGGGTCGGTTTCATCTCTGCAGCTTGAAGCGATGACCCCGGGAAACTCTCCCGATGCTGAATGTGTGAGGAACGAAACCACGGCCATCATCAACATTCCACAGTCACAAGAAACTATACTCGATGTTTCCCCAAGGGGCTCTTTTTCGACTCGAATAGGTTTCAAGGATGCCTTGCCTGTGGGTACGGATGCCTCAGGGGAAAATCTGAATCACAAGGGCTCGGTACTGCCTTCTGATGGTGGAACTGAGCGGTCCAATGTTCCTGGCGTAGACATGGAAGCGCCATCAACATCAACTCCTGGTCCCCATATGGGTCAAGCCTCTTCCAGCGACGAACTGGCCGGCGTTCGCGCACGTCACCTTGACTTGCTGCAATGCTCTGGACCCACTCCGCCAACACTCTCCGCCTCGCCTTCACGAGAGGACTCTGTTCATATCAGACATACGAAATTGACAGAGTTGCCCGTAAATGGGCAGGCAGAGGCTGTGATCCTCGATAATCCGTCCAAGGATAGTCACTCAGTGACCTTCAAGTTCTCCCAAACGTCCTCCATTGACGGCAGCAGTATTCACCTGGATTCCGATGAGGAGTTCTATATGCTCGATATCCCGGAAATCTTCACCTTACCCTGGGTGCCTGCGGCCTCCCATCTTTATGTGCCGCCCACCCTCGGGAAGCTCATTTCCGGTAAGCAGGTGTTCTTGGCATCTCGGAATTGACTTCATCTGTTTATAATAAGGGATGAGGGACCAATTGATGATGGAGGCACGAGCTCGTCGAAGGGCGGAAGAACTGTACCAGGCAGAGTTGAGTCGGCGCATATCTGCCGAGAAAATCATGGAAGATTTGCGGACAGAGTTGGAGGAAAGGCAGAATGACTTATCCACTTGCTGAGCCTCAAGAAGACGGCTCAATGGTGACATGCTTGCCCTCCTCCGTGGCAACGGAATCAACAAGTGACTTATACTGCCTTGTGCACCGATTTGAGTGTACAGATATCGCGACCGTAAGGCGAAGATATGATTGTCCCCTGCCATTGTGCGGATTCACGGATTATATCAAACCAACTCCGGTTGAAGTTTTCCTATCCAAGTTACAACATGTACGCAAGTTATGATACATACAAGACTTCAGAGGACATATCGATAAAGAAAAGAGAGCATTCTACACGGTAATTTATTTGCTTTGCAACCCCAAGAATGAGATTTCAAGGGGAAGAAACCAAAAGTTCATGGTGGTATAGACAAATTGGCTTCTGGCTGGGTACAACAAGATGCTTGATATTAACGCAGTATTGCTAGCCAGTTTTTCTTGGGTCCATGTACAAGCGCCCGATCGACGAATAGAAATAAACAAGAAAGTTGTGAACAGTGAAACTTCGTTGTAGGGTGGACCAGAGTGGTTACCATGAGTTCCAGCATGCAGTAGAATCGGCGGGCGCAAGAGCATTTAATGCCACAGTTCTCCGACCTGTGATTCGTCTGCTGACGAAACATTCAATGCTCTGACTGCCTCATAGTCTCCGAGGCTGCCAGCTCCATTCGCCATTGCTAATGCAAGGGCCGCTATGGCCTTCTCCGCACTAGAAGCGGAGGTTAATTTAGCACCAGCTGATAGATGACAGGGTGACTGAGGTGGAGAGACCATGGGTGAGGACGAGGAGCAGTTGGCATCTTCTGCGTATGAACTTGATAGAGACACATCCGCCGTCGAAGCGAGAGAGTCGGAGGAGGAGTGAGACAAGGCTGGTTTGAATGCATTGGTATGAAGAGGATTTGTAAAGTCAAAAGATGGGTTGAACAAGTTGGACAGTTCCGTTGACTGATTGCTGATGTTAGGTTGAACATGCGATACATAGTGAGTGAAAGGGAAGGGGTGGAAGATGCTAGAAATGGGGGAGAGTCGACCAGATGAGTTGGTCTCGCCATGCAACTGGAAATCACTATCGTCCATCGCTCCCAGGCTGGACGAACGCTTTTGTCTTGGATGAAGGGGTTGAGCGTCGAGAGCGCTCGAAAGGATCAAGACGTCATCATCATCGTCTGATACGAAACTTTTCCCCGTGGTACTGGTTGTAGGTACGCTGGGGGAATAGCGTTTTCTGCGACGCCTCTCGATGCCTCTTGCGCGAGAGTGTTGGGCGGATTTAGAGCGTGAATCTTCGAATTCGCGCATGCGCCTTACGAACCCCTCGCCGTTCTCTTCGACACTTCGCTGAAGCTCCGAGAAGGCTGCCGATCGGAGCCGAGCAAGTTGCGATTGGGAGGATTCGCATGTATCATCGTGGATAAATGACACGGCAGAAGAGGGGCTACGGGGATTGCGGGCGGATAGATTACCTCCGCAGAGGGGATGACTGGGAAAAAGAAGGAAGTCTGCCGACGAGGCAGGAAAGGGGGGCGTATGTGGGGCAGAGGAGCTGGAGCTCACAGTACGACTGTCTGCGGAAGCGGGCGTGGAGCTCCGAGTTGCTTGAGCAGGCTGGAGAAGGGGGCAGGGAAGGTGAGGGGAACGACGGCAGACGGAAGCACAAAGGGCACGTACGGAAATGTCTCTGCGAAGCCTCTTTCCAGTCCTCCAGATATCGAGGTGACATCGCTGCGAGTCAGGGAGCGTGGGGGTGTCGCGGTGGGACGAGTGGGCTCGCTTGTGGGCGGGTCGCCACGAAGACGCGGGCGCTGGAGACGGCGACGGCGAGGACGCTGAGTGGGATCGACGACGATAGCTGAGCGCGAACGGCGACGACATCGACGTCGACGAGGACGAGTAATCTTATTCGGAGCCAGACCGTAATGCGACGTGACACAGGAATGTTACAGTCACGTCACGTTACATACAACAAGTGAGAGAACCCGTCGACCCTACAAAACACCAGCTCGTACTCCCTCCTCGTCTCCCCATTCGTCTTTGGTTCCCCGTCCGTCTGTTCCACAGTCAGCCATGCAGACAGGTTCCATGACTTGTTCGGACACACCTCCCGTAGCACCTTCCTTGCTGTCGACGAGAGTCTGCGTTTCAGCAACGCGCCGTATCCGTCGCACTTCAAATCCTCTCGATTACCCAAAGACCGCAAGACACTGCCAAGCGTCAGTATCCTCGCGTTTACCAAGTTGTATATCCCTGGCAAACGCTCAGAAACGTTGCTCTCCCTATGAATTGGTGCTTACCGGTAGTACCGTCTCTGTGTTCTAATAAGTGCGCCAATGCATCGCATATCGTAGGGAGGACGATCAATGCCAAGGGTTCGTCCTCGCGATGATAATGCCGTGAACATATCAGTAGGGCCATATCCAACAAGTGTTCCAAACCCTCCAGATAGGTCAGCGGCTCGACACTGACGAATGCAGAAGTGATGTACAGTGAAAAGGCAGCTAAGCAACTCTGGATTCAGCCCGACATCGCACTCGATCTATCATAGTCCGTACTTACATGCTAGGAAGAGGTTCACGTCTCCGTTACACATCCCGAGACGCCATATAGCCTCGTCGTCGGCACCCACGTTGACTTTGCAGATTGGCAAATCAACTCCCGATAAATTTGCAGTTGCGAGACATATGAGATATGTTTCGCAAAGGAACCCGTCATTCAGAGGCATTTCAAGGACTCGCTCCCCAACCGCGTCTATAAACCCGGTGAATGCATCTAGGTCTAATGGTCGAACTCCTTTGGACATCATAATGGCAAGGAATTGCATCAGTTGCACCGCATAAATTTCCCTGGACTTTGGGAGATCATTCTGGGATAATGTCCTGTGCCAACTCGATTGTAATATTGCAGGATGGTCATTTCTTATCGAATGCTTACGTCGTTGTCTGTATAAAAGCTGGATTCGTTCAGCGTCCTATCGATGAATAGAAAACAGAACCATACTTTGACCAAGAGCGTCAAGAAAGTAAAAATTATCATCCTCAGCAGCTGCCTTCCAAGCATCGCGGATGCATTGTTCCTTCATAAGTGCCAGACATTCGATGACTAGCTCGATGACTGCTGGCGCCTCTACCATATGTCGGGAAACAGAAATCGAATGCTCCCAAGCAAAATATTGTTCGTTCTGGGATAAGTAGCCAAAGAGAATAATCAATGCTTTGCAGCATTCCTCCGAATTTTGAATTCCACATGAGTTCCGATTCATCCACTGAGAGATCAATCGACAGCCTCCATGAAGTACACTCATCGTGCCTGTTGAGTGCTTGGAATGTTCGCCGGTGGAGAGCACCGAAATGAACCGAAAGATAAGGTCCTAGAGAGTGTCAGCGAGACGCCCCAGCATATAACATACCGTCTCACAATCATCACGCTGATCATCGCTGCTTGGTTACTCGACCTACTATTGGTAGACATCACATCTGAGACTTCCAATAACGCCCCCGGGCCTGCTCCGTGGTGTTGAATGTACGCCGTGGTCTGAAGCCCTAAGACGTGCTCGTTTTCAAAAAGAAAAAAATAACGTACAAGGCACATGATCGTGTCCGCATGCAAGATGCGATATTCCAGCCAAATGCACCATGCCCACCGGGGAACGATCCCCCATCGTATGATGACACTTGTGGGAATATCGAGATGATCCAAAGGACTCAGAATGTTCGTCTGGGCGGAATACCCACTTTCATTCAGAACGAATCGCAGAAGCTGCATGGCGGCGGCAATCGTTTGGGGACGGAAGGCAACCGCACGGTCCGGGTTAACGGTCGAATCATGTGCAATATCAGCGGCCTGGGATGATGGTCATCTAGACACCAATTGTTGAGTACAGATCGCATACTATGCTCACCGCAAACAAGGAAATCGCCATTGCGCTCGTGAGACGCTCCTGTAGTATGAGGTACCGCAGGCCGGGTTCCAATACTGAACGCAGCCCGTCCACTCGAGCCGCACTTTGTCTTACAAATTCCGCAAACGTGGAAAGCAACTTGTGTATGCTGTGAAAAGCGCTGTGATCTGATATTGCTCTTATTATACTTTGTAGGTCACTGACGTGTTGTCCACACCCACTTGTCCCGACAGTGCGGGATAGAGAATATACCTTCCCAGCATCAACCTTATGGACAACCGTTTTGCGGCAACTGACACGCGTTCTGACAAAAGCATGGATGGAAGCATATCCCAGTTGTCTATGTCGTGTGAGATACATCCATGTTTCGGTAAAACATGTCCTACCTGGTAGCTGTATTGCGGCACGAAGGTTATCTTCCCCTCTTTTGGCCTTCAAGGGCTCGGGAAGTGACCGGTCGGGATGATCCACATCAAGGCCCGCTGCTATAAATGCAGCAACGTCGCCGAGCCTAGCCAAAACGACGTCCACCCAGCATACAACCGCCAGGGGTGCAGAGCTCGGTTTGAAATCCCGCGTTGCGATGACACGAAAGAGTCTGCGGTACTGAAAGAGAAGATGCAGGAATGATGGTCTGACTGTGTCCATCAGGAGAAATGAGCGAGTACACGGGATGGAGAGAATCGCGTGACGCACGTATGCTGGCGACGTCTGGGATGAAATCGCATGAGTTATCAGCGGCTGGTTCCTGCTGGAGCACAGTATTGAACAAGGCAAGTATCGTGCTAGCACAACTTTGAATGAGGCCATGAAGCGCGGTATCCTGCACATTGTTTATCGAGGCACTATGTGAGATTACGACGGCATACCTTGCGGACAAGTCGAAAGTCAAGTGTCGCAAGGGTGTCCACAGCCCAGCTGACGGTCGCCTGACCTGCTGTTGGAGTATGGCTTGGTCGCGTCGCAGACAAGTGGGCGAATGCTGACAAGCTAGAGACGGTGTCAGTAGCGAGCTCGGGCTCTGAGTCGGTCTCGCTGGTGGACATGGAGAAGACAAAGCTTGTGGCTGAGCTGATACGGATCAAAGTCACAG